>JARHVA010003175.1:272500-322500 GCA_037957365.1 Torreya grandis
TGTAATAAGCATAAAATTATTAAAAAAAATAGGATGTTAAATATATATATATATATATATATATATATATATATATATATATATATATATATATATATATATATTACCAATAATTTTAATTGTAACTTGCTAAATATTGTAATATGTTATTTTTGGAAAATATTAGGAATAAAATGACATAGCTTATATTTTGACAATTTTTTTGTTTGAGATAAGGTATAGTCATCTAAAATTATCTGGCATAGGTATTTGATAGTTTAGGTTCAATAACAAAGTCTATGTCTATATCTAGATATATATGCACTCCCTGGGCAATAATGTAGGCCAAACTTGTATGTCGACTACAAACTTGTCCACTATGAAAATAATAAAATTGTGACTGAACTACCACCTATATCTATGGATGTGGAGAATATTGATATAATACCATATTTCAAATATTGATCACATATACCTATAATATGAAACCCTAGTTCCTACACAAATTCACTTGATATTAAATAGGGGGTGTTGGGTGAAATGGATTGAGTTTGAATAACCTTAGTCCATCCCCATATACTAACCATGTGTTACACTACATTGCCAATACCTTAAAGAGGGATCAAACTCAAATGTAGTTCTCTCACTAATGTGTATTTGTGAAATTGTGACATCAAGTCTAGATTTTCCTTCTCCTATTTTACCCTTATCACAATTATGCAAATATGAATTCAGTGTTTGTAAACATTAAATCTAGATTTAGAAATTATAAAAGTTCAAAGTATAATTTTTTTTTAGCTTTAAAAGTATGGAGTGTTATCCTAAATGCATTATAGGAGCTTTGTATATATATATATATATATATATATATATATATATATATATATATTTCAAACCAGGAGACCTATTAACACGTAAAATTTAACCCTAAGAGAATCAAAAAAATTAAAAAAAGACTCAAAGAAAACATGACTTAAAAATACTCCACAAAATATGCCTAGACAAGTCTATATTTCAAAGAAAAGTCTATAAGCCTAGTTCTATCTAGAAACTACATACTTATCTAAGAAGCCAACACAAAGATAAAGAAAATGAAATGTAGATCCCTGTGACAATATTAAAAGGATGAACAAAAAGTTGACAAGTGACAACATGAATGTATGAAACAAAGAGGGAAGACATAAATAAATGTGTTAATAGATCATTCATTTGTTGTCAATAGTCTATATGTGTAAAATTACATTAAAAGTTATTAAATATGGGTTTATACAAAATTTGGGTGTCTATATCTTCTCCCCTACTTTATTATAAAAATTAAATCTATATATTAAAGGATAAACATATAATCGAGTGTGTATGACACACTTTATCTTTGGTATAACACTCTAATTGTGGAGAATAGTCAATAACTAAACTTGTATGCATATGATATTATGATGATTGTGGATAATGTTCATGTTATGGAGAAAGTAGATGTCATATATCAATAGCTAACCCAACCAAGTAGATAAAGGATGCATTAAATCTTGCTCATTTCCTATCCAATTAAAAGAACTATACTTAAGGTGGTAACGAGAAATTAATAGGTAATTGGGTATCACTAAACCATAATCATAAAAAGTGAAGTAACTAATATATCCCTAATCTTTCACAACTAAATAATATACCTCTAATATTTCACCATAAGATAAAGGGTTGAAACCCATAATGGATTCACTAAAACCAATTCCAAGGGCATTAAGTGTCTCTATAATTGAACATATATTACTTGTAAAATTCACACCACTTTAAATGGATCTAGATTATAATCACATAATCGAAAGAGTTTGAAGGATATTCATGCCCTCATCATGAACACATTACTAATAGATTTGAAGTGAAATAATAATAATTTTATATTGAATTTGTAAATTGTAATGCAGTGCATATGTGCATGAACTAGTATCATGCCCATTTGATTTCTAAAAATGTATATGTGTGCATGAATTGGTATCATGCCCCTTGAATATGTTTCAAATGATATATATTATGATTTATCTATATGCACAATTGTAACTATATGTGAAACCTATAATTTTTGTTCATGTAACTAATTTTTAAGATGCCCATGCATATATATCCAAGTGAGTATAATTTTGTACTCAAATATTTATAAAGTGAGTGTTGCCAAGAATAAAGTTATTACTATGTAATAAATTAAAGGGGAAATAAACAATCTACAAAACAAATACAAATAGAAGGACACATTATACAAATATTATGTGGAAACCTTGCAATGTGAAAGGATAATTCATAGGCAAAATGGTAGCTTCCAGACTTCATTAACATACTTAGCATCATTCTATTATACAAAATCTCATCCATAAAAACTTCTTCAATGTTTACATATAAAGCACATAATTATTCCACATGAAACATTCATGTTGTGAACCAAGATAAACTATCCTCCAGGGTCCAACCTCCAAGCATGCAAGCCTAAGGCTTCCATGGATCCTCTAACATGAAGAATTACAATGAGAGAGCTACGCATATTTATACATTTTAAAACATGGGAGATAGGGTGGAGAGAGAATTAATAGTGGCACCAAAGAAATTTGACCCACACTTGATGTGCATTTGATCCTCAATAGTGGTGGTGTTTTCTCCATGTGTAAAAGTATTCAAGACATCTTTACTTTATACAATAACATGTGCCACCTCCATACAACCAAAAAACCATTTCCTCCCACACACATGTGAGGTCAATCTAATATAGTATCTTTTTTGTCTTCATTCTCCATTTGAACACATGAGTGTAAAAGATGCTTGAAATCACCCTTTGACTCTCTCAACACATGGGAATATTAGGGTCCCTTAGAAATTTTACCCACACCAACCCTTTTATATTTTACACCATATGACACCACCCATGTGACTACCAAAGATAAAGCCATGTGCCTTCGTGGAGTTTTATGTCCCACTCCCATAACATCAACTTGATCAATCATGGGATACTCTCTATGGGCCCCTACCATATCACCAATCAACCACATCACTAACCATCCATATCACCATCAGGCCACATCATCATGAATAATGAACATGAATAGTATATGTGAATAGTGATTAATGAATAGTGATTTTTAATAGTGACTTCACATCCTAACAAGTACACATGCATGACATATACCCCTTAATTTATATTGATGTGCCCATATATATCATGTATTTAAATTATAAATTATTTTGAATATTTAAAGTTTTTTTGTATGTGAATATTCCTATAAATATGTTGAATGTTATTGATGTATAATAATTTATAGCTCTTTTCTTTTGCCTAATGAAGGGTACCTGCATGGCATATGCCCCCAACATTTGTACTGATGTGGGTAATATGTCAAAAAACTATAAAACCCTTGTTTAAAAATTTATAGTATGATGATAATTTGAGCCATGAGTAATATGGAAAAATCAATTAATCCTATAAATCTTATGTTTTTAAGATTTATATTCTATAATAAGATTAATATATGGGCCCCTTTCAATGTAAGGGATGAGAGTATTAAATAAACTCCATTAAAAAAAATGTAAGTTTTAAATAAGCTCAAGCAATTTGTAATTTGTTTCATTAAATAGCTTTTGAATTTTGATCATTTTGACACATTGGAATTTAACCAATATTTATAATTTATGAATGTTGTGTAAGTTGATAAATGTGTTCGATGGATAACATACAATGATTACAAAAGGCAATAATAAAGAGAAATTATCCAGAGGTATTGACAAAGGTGTAATATAAATAGTGTAAATGAAAAATAAGTGATAAATTTATCATTTTCGAAATGGTTTGTATGAGTGATCAAATTGTTGACATGTCATAGAACACATTGTGGGTATTCCAACACATCAAATAGGGCATAATTTATAAAAGTATCACTCAAGATATCAATCGTACAACTTTTTTAGGGAGTAGTTGAAAAGTTTTAAAAATTAAAAGTCAACCTATATAAATAGCTTAGTTCAATAGGTTTTTAAAATTAATTTACATAGTGTTAATTTGGGGTTTTTGAGCTTTGGTTCATAACAATGTCATAAAAATGAGATCTTAGACTACCCTAATTTGAGTGATTGGAGTCCCTCTATAGTCAGAGGATACTATACCATTGGTATGTTATGAAAAGTCATAATTTTAACATATTTAGAAATCTCAAATTTTGATTTTTTTTAATCATTTAATTTTGCTTATTGTCAAATGTCAAACTTATCAATGTGGTTGTAGTCCTATCCAGACACTACATTAGCATGTCAAAATTTTTCGTGGACCTATTTTATTAACTATGGTCTTGTCCATAAACTTGTATGTTTGACCATAGTCTTGTTTAAGATATTTTTTAGTATTTGTTAATTGAGATTGTTTTTATTTGATTTTGCATATTTATATAAGTTTGTTGAGTTTAATGTTCTTTTTTGTGATTACAGGCTAAGATGTGATAGCAATATTTTAGGATTACACATGATGGGTATTATGTGAGTTTTTTCATTGAATGATGCAGAGAGATCTAGTTTGGATTTAGATAGGCTAGTTTATATTGGATGATTGGATCTGATGCCATATGACATACATATGATGACAATATTAGTAGAGTAGTGGGATTTTGATACTTGTACCTTTTTGGCTCCCCATAGGGGAGATGACTATGACACTTTAGGATTATAGATGATATTATGAATTCATGTGTTTAGTACACATGTGACCTTACAATGTGGTGGTGGGTGTGGGTGGATAGGATCGGCCCACTAATATATGACTACGCATGTTAGGGATTTTTAGTATGTAGCCAAGGATGACACTATATTATTGTTTGAGATTATGATATCAAATGTTTCATGTATGCATTGATAGCATCCTTTATTATTATTGATGTTTTTGATGTGTTTATTTCATACAACATACATTATTTTATCTAGGATAATGATGAGCATAATAATATGTACTCCTTGGGTAAGAAAATGTTGTCTCACTTATACAAAGATTTGTATTGTTTATGTTTTAAGGTTTTGGTGGTGAATTAGGTTCAACAACATTATTACAATATTGTTCATATGTATATAATTTTGTGATAAGTTTTATCGGTATGCCTCATGGTGATTGGGCACATCCATAGATTTTTCATAAATATGGGTAAAATTTTCACATATTGTGTGGAGTGGGACTATGGACTGTTGACATATTCTAGATCAACTATCAACAAATTATGTTGTTTAGATACCTTAAAAAGGGTTTACCTAGGGGTTGAGGATAAATTACAATTACATCAAATTCACATTATTTTTTTATTTCTTAATCATTAGCCTAATGTGTATGAACTATTTCAATTTGAACATGTTAAGTGAAAAAAACTATTAGACAAAATGTGCCCCTTAGATCAGTCATATGGAGTCAATCTGTTGGAGCTTCTAAACTTGATGGTGACCAAGGCTGACCTAGTGTAACTGAGTTAGCACATGTTAGTTTGATCGATATAGAAGTATTTATTGATATTATTGATGTAAATTATGTTGGGTGTATTATATCATACACATAATGGTAGATGGTGTATTGGTGGCCTACCTTTTTTATTGTTGTGGTAGAGGGTGCCCCCAAGGCATACAATGTTAGAGGATATTTGGGTAAGGTAGTTGTTGTTGAGACTAATGTAACTCTTGTGACTATGAGTATGTATATATGTTATGAAAATATTTTTGCATAATAAATTAGTTACTTTGATAGCTTTGTCACTGATATCATGTATTGTTACTTTATAGGAGATTATTATTATTGGATGATAATCATAGAGGCAATACTTTGAGTTTTGAATAGATGCATTTTAGGTGAGGTAGTTCTTGGTAGTTTAGTTGAGAATGCTGAAAATATAGCGGGTTATCATGCCCCCTTTTTGATCAAGCTATAATAGCCACTATTGCATATGTGGATATTGTATCAGATTGAAATGATTTTATATTTAAGTGGAATGTGATCATAAGTAAGTAGGACCAACTTAAAGTAGAGTTGATGAGGCAAAAAATGCCCTCTCCATCTCCAACTATAGATTTTGGTTAGATTTTACTAGTTGATTACATTTGGTTTTAGTGTGAGAATATAGATTTGTAGGTATAAATGGATATTTATTAGGATTGAGAAAGGAGTTAGTCCCAATCATAGTCTCGATGGGCTGATAGTGTGGCTTCTTCATCATGGGCCCTTTACTGATTGATAGGGATGATGATATAGATGTGGATGTATATTATGAGGCTCCAATAAATGAGTGAATTTATATATGTTGTACTTGTATTATCATATTAAACATATGTTTTATATATGGAATTTTAGTGTTCTTTCTTGTATTGATTTTATGTCGAATAGATGTTGCATATGTTTTAATAGTTATTGTAGTTGACATTTGTAATTTTGTCATTGGATTATTACTTAGTATATTTACTTTTTTATTTTATTTTGTATACAAAATAATGTGGTAATGAATTATTATTTAATGTTTTACACATGTATAAGTAATTTAACTAAGAAACGTAAAATGAGTTGACTACCTTGATGAAAATAAAAATTGTGCACCATATTAATCATCATTTATAACTACATTTTGATATTGAATCTTTGAATTTGATGAAAATAAAAATTGTGCACCATATTAATCATAATTTATAACTACATTTTGATATTGAATATTTGAATTTGTATTATTATAAACATTCACATATGTATTTGTTACTTTTGATACTTTTTGTTAGTATCGGTTATGTTATTTTGATTTTTGTGAATTATGCATTACATGTTCATATATTTGATATGAAGATTGGTTTTTTTGATTTGGTACCCATGTTTATGTAAGGTAAGATGTAAATTTATCTTGAACCATAATGTATTTCATGCTTACTCTATTGATTTGAGATGTCAATAAACTACCCTTGAAAGTAAAATATAAAATTGTGATATCCTTATTAATTATTGCATTCATTTTTTGTAACCATGGCTATCCAAATTTTGTTTTTCCCTTATGTAATAATGTGTTTTATAATCAATAGTGTATTCATTATCTAGAGTATTAAAGAGATCAATAAAATAATATGTCCCACATCATACTCATGTTTATACTACAAATCTTGTTCTCTATATCCCACACTGTTAAGAGAAATTATATTGTGCATGTATTATGTTTTTTCATTTTATGTAAAGTAATATCTTATTTGTATTTTTATTAAAATTTTAAGGAAACAATATATTATTGAAATGATTATGATCATTACAAACAAAAAAAACAACAATTCTTATAAAAATTATTTTGCTTATCACATCTACAACCAAAACATGTAGATTACATGATAAAACCACTTTATTAAAATAAATAAAATTATCATTATACTATTCCTATGTGAAACACCAAGATAATATCAACACACAAATAGTGAAATAGAGATAACTAGGCTAGGACAACCAGGCTAGGCTAGAAAATAGAAAATTACATTTTATGTTTAATACATGTAAGGTGAATTAAAAATTTATCCTAAGATTCCCTCATTTAATTCAGAATTTCTTCAAGTGAACATGAGATAAATTATAAAAAAGCCTCAAATTTTTTCTACATAAGTGCCTTATTGAAAATATCTAAATGTTGTTGATATTTTATATAATATTAGAGCTAGATGTTGTTGTTTTATACATGTTCATGAAATAAATATACTTGCACCTCAATGTCTTTGGTGCATTCATTAAATATCATTTAGAGAACAAGTTTCACTAATCCTTAATTGTCTACATATAGGATTATTGGATGATTTTATAGTATTCCAAATTCTTCAAGTATACATCTGAGCCAAATCACTTCACAAAAAACTCATCATATTGTGCAATATTTTGATTTCATGGAAGAGATTAAAACATAATTTTATTTCTTGTCCCCACACGATATCAATATAGATCACAAAAAGAATACAAATCTTGAAGAAGATTTGTTTTCATCAATGTTATTTGTAGGATCTAGATTTGAATACCCTATCAAGAATAAAATATTATTCTTCTTGTCTTATAGGCCAAAATCCATGGTTCCTTTGATTTATCTCAATACCTACTTTATTTATTTCCAATGGAAAAATTTGGGATCTTTCATGAATCATGAGAGATAACTGATAACATAATTGATGTCTAACCTAGTATATGTCAAGTAAATGAGGCTCATTATGAACTGTTGATATAGATTTACATTTACTTTTGGTGATGGAGTTGTTCAAGATAAATAAAGTCTTGTCTCCATAGGTGTGGCAATTTCATTTCAATCCATCATGCAAAATTACTCAAGCATTGTCTTGGCATATTTTATATATGACTAAAGATGTGATTTTCTATCTACCAAACTTACAAACCAAGACAATAATGTTGAAGCTTGATATCTATCATGTTGAATAATTGATTTAGATCTTCCTTTATTGACTTAATCATCTTCACTAAACTCCTAGTGATGACTAGGTCATCACCATATACAACAAAGATAACCATCTCTCACCTTGTTATTTGGCTAGAGATTGGGATCATATAGACTCCCTTAAAATCCATGTTTCAAGATATGTTGATAAATTTTGAAATACCATGCTTGAGGATCTTGTTTAAGACCATATAGTGATTTGACAAGTCTACAAACATTATCTTATTTTTTTGGTATGACAAACATTCTAGTTGAGTCATGCAGACCTTTTCATCCAAGTATTCATTAAGAAAGACACCTTTTCCATCCATTTGATGGACTTTCTAACGAAATTATATAACTAGAAAAAAATCATCTTAATAGTTTTAATCTTAGTTATGGGATTAAAATTTTTATCAAATTCAATGCCTTATTTTTTATCATACCCATTTACAACCAACATTACCTTGTGCTTATAAATACTACCATATGCTTTGAAATTTGACCTAAATATCCATTTGCATCTAATTATTTTCTTCCCTAGTGGAAGGTTTATAAGCTATCATGTTTTGTTCTTTATTATTGAGTTATATTATACGTCCATGGCATATTTCAAGGTTTTGACTATAGGGCTTATTAAACTGTAAAGTGATCAATAGATTCAACAACTATACTCATTAAGTCTCAATTGACCTCTCCTTGATCCATACTATGAGTCCTTGGTCTAATAGTAGAAGTATCTAAAACACTTTTTAGTTTAACATCTTGTATTATACTTATATTCCATTTAGTCATATGTTGAGTAGTTTATGTGGGTAGTGGAGTTGCACCATTATTCCCATCATCATCATTATCTTCTTCTAAAGGATTTCCATCTTCTACATTTTCTATGGGACTAAATGGTTTACCAATTGAGCTTGTAGAAGGAGCTTATGGTTTTTACTTTTCAAAGAACTTAACATCCTTTCTAGTGTAGGTTTTCCTAGTATTTGTATCTAGGATTATATAGGTAGGTGATAATTCACTATACCCTAAGAAAATATTATTTTTATCTACATGTCAAGTTTAGTTCTCTCCTTTTTGGGAATGTGCATAGTTTATTGGCATTCAAAAATTTGAAGATGTAATGTAGATGGATTTCACCTTGACCATGCTTTTGTGGTCTTACCCCATCAAAAGCTATAGTGGGAACTATATTGAGGAGACATACTATGGTTTTTACTTCCTCTACCCAAAATGCCTTTGTCAAGCCTAAATCATTTAACATACATCACACCATTTCCATGATAGTATGATTCCTCTAGTCAATAACAATATTTTTATATGGTGTAGGTGGAGGTGTTATTTGATGATGAATGTTATTTCCTTCAATAAAAAATATGAATCCTTTATTAGTGATTCCCCCCCTAGCCATGATCTAAGTGGAGGGTTTTGATTCTTTGAATAGTATCTATTTTGATGAAAACTTTGAATTTTTTGAAAGTTTCAAAGGCCTGACTCATTTCTTTTATATAATAAACCACATTTTTTGGGATAAATCATCAAAAAATAACATGAAGTACTTAAACCAACATGAGTAGGTGTCATTAGTCCATAAAGATAGGTATGCACTAGGTCAAGTTTTGCTTGGGCTCAATATATACTCATCTGAAATGGATTTCTATGTTGTTTATCTACTAATTAATTTTGACACTTATATGTACCTTTTTTTAGAGGTGGAAATCCTCTTGCCATGTTAAAGCAGTAAAATGTGTTGACATATACAAAACTAATATGACCAAAATTTTTGTGCCAAAATTATGTTTATTATATGGTTTTTGTAATAAGTGTCTAATTGTTTTTTCAATAAATTCTAGTTGAAACATTCAGCTCACATTGGATTTTCATGAAATAATTTTGAAGTTTTTAGATTTATTTCAAATCAAACTATCTAACCCTAAATTTGGATATATGAATCCTTTTACTTGGGTAGATAAGGTTAATAATATAGAAATGATAGTGCACAAGGGTGATGATTAGATCTACATCAAACCAATTAGGTGCTAAAATCATATATAAATATACACTTAATTTATTAACTAAGATAAGCTAAATATAGTAAGTACAACTATGTTAGATATGGAAATGATAAAGAAATGATGTACTTAGCTTCTACTGATGTTAATGCAATTATTTATTTATAATATGTAGGAAGTAGAATAGAAGATTCTAGAATATCCTTTAGATTATTATTTAGATGATTTTGAAGCTATAGACACTAACATGAACCTAAAATGGTCACATCGAATCTACTGTCTAAACTTGATGTAAGTGTCATGTATAGAATACCTATTTTAAAAGAATGTGACCACCTAGATGCTTATGGGCTAGTATTTTCCTTTACTTTGTTTTATTTAGATATGGGTCATGGATTTCCAATCTTCATGAATAAACCCTATTTATTCATATTCATAGTAATCTTGTGGGAAATAGGTTATTGGCCACATGCTGCTGAGCTGAATCCTATGACCCCTCTATTAATGAATGATACCTACATAGCCAATACTCTAAATAAGTGATGTGATGATGAAACACTATTCATGTAATGATATTCATGGGTACTATTCATTGATGATGTGGTGGATACCATTCATATTAGCATGGGTCAAATTTTACATGTGGGGAATGAAAATAGTGGTCAAAAGGCAAACCTACCCCTTTTGAAAGTTTGTGATAAGTGGGGAGACATAAACCACTATTTAAAATTAGCATCTTGCTTTTTCATGTGACCTTACTTGAAGGTGGTGGAAAATTTTCCATGTGACCTTTGTCCTTAGCTACAATTACTCCATGTGCATCATGTGGCTTGGGGCATACCTTGTCTCATGTCAATATTCCCTCCATGTGAAGAAGTGCAATGAATTTTTGGCCCCCTTTGTCCCTTTTTTGTTTTTCCTCATATTTTTATATATATGGTTGTAATTCTTGCTTAGTTTGTTAGGAAAGTTTTGGATAGGATTAGAGAGAAGCCTTTGGTGCCTCTTTGGCTTGGGAATGCCACGTTTATATTTGTAATGAATGATGACTTATTGAAGCTGGTCCATATGTAATGTGTTAAGAGATGATTAATGAGAATATATTGATTTTATGAATGAATTATGGAGATGTTTATGTGAATTATGATAATTTTGAGAGGTATATAGATTTTTGAATCCATTTTTTGATTAGAGCCACACAACTAGTATCAGCTCATGTTTTGATTCCTTGGGAGAGGATGCTAGTGAGCATTATGTGATTTTATGGTGTTTGTGTATTTTTGAGGTATGAATAATGAAAAAAAGAGTAGAATAATACCAGTATAATAAGAATGGATGAATAAGTTAAAAACCTATGATAGGTTTCTAGAGCTACTAATAAAAAGATATGAAGACTATGATAATCCATAAGAAGAGGATTTGGGTTAAGAGATGATAGACTCCCTAAGATAAAAGATGGTTACATTGAAGAAGGAGATAGAGATATGGAAGATTGAAGAGGGCAACTATATATAGTTAAGAAATGAAAATGAAGAGAATATGGAGAAGGAAATTTCCATGAAAGGTAATGTGAGAGAAGAGGCTTGTGAGAATCCTATGAATGAAGGCATCTAAGTGGAGGTATATGAGGATAATGTGGAGGTGGAGTATTATCCACTAGATGAAAGAGACCCTTTATTTAAATATGGGGAAGAGACTATGTGTTCCCATGATTGAGAGAATGTTTTCATGAGTGAAACAATTAAAAATAATGAAGAATTAAAAAACGTAAATTTTCATGTGGAATAGGTTTATAGCCATATGGGGTTGCAAGACAATAATAAAATTATAGCCATGAAGTGTTATAAATGGATGAAGTAGAGGGAAACTAGGAGGAGTTGCATAAAAAAGGAAATTGTAGTCATGATGTATTACACATAGATGAAAAGGAAAGCATGCATTTGGATAATGATGAAGAAGTAGAGGATATTATTGTGCAAGTATGTACACAAGATGAGATTTTAAATAATGTTATGGTAGCCATGGATGAGAAGATACAAGTGGATGTACTGTGTGATTGTGTGGACGATCCTATATGTGGTTGGACAAAGTGTGAAGAAATATATATGGGCTTTTGGTGAAGGTGGATGGTTAATAGTGTGTTTGAGATCACATGGGATGATGAGATGCATGATAGATCATATTGGTGGAGGAAGTTATTTTTAGATGGTATATGAAATCCCATTAGTTTGATTTGTGGTGGGTATGATCCCATGAGTGTTTATGGTGGGTTGGATCTCATGTATGTATCCATTAGTATATGGATGAGATATTAGAAGAGGATGATGGTCTTAGGGCCAGTACATAGATGTTGGAAGAGGATAAGGAAAAAGGGATATTCTCTAGGTGCACTGGTGTATTATAAGGGGATCCCATTATCAATATGATTGGTGCCTAAATGGTGGTTCTAACACTCACCCAATCTATGTGATTAGGAGATTATATTATCTACTTTAGTTTTTTGATGTAGGAGTATCCAAGAAATCAGGAAATCTTATAATTCCCAAAAATAGAGTGTAGTGCTTGTGTCCTCATGTGTTTCTATGCTCATTGCTTGTGTGTTTGTGTGTGTGCCTATAGATATTGGATAAAAATTAAGACAAATCATAAGATATGTGTTCTTTTTAATCAGAGGATAATTATGTGGTAAGAAAACATTATTCATGGGTACTATTCACTAATGATGTGGTAGACACTATTCATCCTAATGAGGTGTCACAACACTATTTTTGAGTACTTAGGTGGCATGGGTATAAGTTTTCATGCGTAGTATGAAAAGAGTGGTAAAACTACAATCCTACCCCTTTTAGAAGCTTGTGTTAAGTGGGGATACATGAATCAATGTTTTAGATTATCATCTTGCTTTTCTATGTGACCTTGCTTGAAAGTGGTTATAAGTTTGCCATGTGATCTTTGTCTTTATCTATGATGACTCCATTTAAATCATGTGGCTTCGATTACAAATTTTATCATGTCAATATTCCCTCCATGTGAAGGAGTGGGGTGAATTTTGGTCCCCTTTGTCCCTTTGGTTTTTTTCCCTCATATTTTTTCTATATATGATTGTAATTCTTGATTAGTTTCATAGGTGAGTTTGGTATAGGCTTATATAAAATCCTTTGGTGCCTCTTTGGCTTTGGAATGCTAAATTTGTATGTGTAATGAATGATATATTGTTGAATATAGTCCATGTGTAATGTGTTGATAGATGATTAATGAGAATATATTAATTTTATGAATGAATTATTGAGATGTTTATGTGAATTATGAGAATTGCGAGAGGTATTTGGATGTTGAATCCATGTTATCGTTGGAGACACATTACGAGGGCCTCAGACTGATATAGTTCTCCCTTACATGTTGGATTGTTTGTGAATCATGTCACATGTGAAAAATAAGTACAAAAATGACCTACCTTGTAACTTGGAAAATATAGCTCTTGGGTTGCTCCTTTAGTACTTCAGACTTGTATATGTGTTATCCTTATGACTGGTATGGAAATAGGTAATATTTTATTATTAGAATGCTTGATTGCAAGTTTTTGATAAGTTTCCTTGGTCTCTTTTGGTCTTTTATATTTAATGAATGAACTAGGTTTAATCTTTTTTGTATATATATCAATCCCTTTGGATAATCAGCTCGCATTAAATCACTTAGGTCAACCATTAGAATACATTTCATTTATAAATTGGATGACTTTAAGGCACTAGACACTTTTGTCAGGTTAGGACACTAGAGTTCATGCAGGTGTCTATCCCAAAAGTTAGTGTCCAAGGAGCAAGAAAATAGGTACATATTCAAAACTTGTAGAAGTGGAATACACATAATTTTTAAGCATTCTTGGCAATAAATAAGGTCTAATTCATCTATATAAGACTAGTTAGACCAAGAGATAAGATAAGGCACACAAGATAGATCATGTAAGACTTCAAAAAGTGGTAAAGGTCCAAAATTGAGAGGAATAACCAATGCCTATGTTTGTCAAGTGTATATGATTAAGGTGTTATATAAACCATAAAATAGGGTCTAAATATTCCCCCCTTTATTGTAGTGATAAAATTACCAGTTTAAAGGAAAGGAATGTGTACTTAGGTGTGTATAATACACATTGCCTTTTCTTGATTCCAACATGAGTTCTTTGTTGATGACTAACCTACAACCAAAATCATGTTATAGTACATATAATCTAGAATTTAAAGTATTTAAAAATATTGAAATTGAAATAGAAAGGTTTGGATTACACCATGTGTATTGATGTAACTACCTTGCATGTTGGCAAGTTTATTTAAAATATGTATCATTTTAAATCTATAAAAGTGATATTAGGAAAATTATATATAAATCTAGAAAGCACATAATCTAAGGAGAGAAAAATAGAAAGATATTGGTAGGCACATGACCCTAAGCTTGGAAACAAGGTGAGATGCCACTTGATTATTGAGATTAGCTCAACTATGCAACTCAATCATACTTGTAGCCTAGTAAGATTGAGTGAACAAAGATAACTCATGATGTTTTACAATTAGTAAGGCTAGATGATATAATCATGTCCAACCTAAAAGCTTGGCTAGATTGAGTTATTTAATCACCTAAACCCTACTAAATGTGAACCAACTACTATAGTAGATTAACTCAATATAGTCCATAAAATTATATTGTGGTTAATGATATTAATTAAGAGTCATTTAAAATCTAAAACTTATTTGGAATTTGTAATATTAAATTCACATTACATAGCATATGCACCTTAGATATGTATCATGCTTAAATTGTGTGTAACAATAGTACCAATGTATAGAATTTTGCCACATAGAATTACCTAGAGCACCCTTTTTAGTGTTTTTTATGGTTGAATATATTATATTTTTTAGCATCAAGATTCAAATATAATATTTCAAGATTTCACGCCCCAAAGATGTCATGATTGAGGTGGAGAAATGCCATGTATAATAAAACATAGCAAAATTTTTCAAATAATAAGAGCTAACTTTAATTCTAACACCCAAGAGGATTCTCCAACACTTACAACTGGTATTTAACAATTGTTTACAACTAAGATGTCACCATTTTTAGGTTGGATTCCATAGATATTGTTGAAAACATTGGAGCAGCAGAATTACTCTTATACCAAAAAATTGAAACACATATTTCAACCTCAATCAACATCCATGTTTAAAAACATTTATCTAAATGTTTTCTAGGTTTTCTTCACTTATGATTCAACTTTTTAAAACAATTTGAATTGTTAGTTTTTGTCATGAAACAAAAATTTACGCTATTTTTGTGACATTATTTCAAATTTTTCTATTTTTTGTCTGAACACCTTAATGAAATGCCAAAACAACATATTTTATCTTATTTCAAGTAAAAAAAGATAAGACATTCTTCTAAAATGCCTTACTTTACAAATAAAAATAATATGCTTACAAAAAAACTTTCTCTATTTATTTTCCTTTTTTTTAAAATTTGGTTATTTCTTTTTTAAGGAATAAATATACAATAAAAAAATAAATTTGAGGCTTCAGAATGTAAACCTGACTTGATGTAGGTGGAAATTCTTTGTTGAGTTGGAGAATTCTTCTTTGATGATTATCTAAAAATGCCTGGGTGGTTACTTCTTTCTCAATGTATACCACTTCTTTGTTGCTATGAGTATTGTGTAACAACAAGTTGGGTGTTGTGGATAGGGGATTAGTTTCGGAGGAGGTAGAAATATATATGGATTTCTTGTTGCTAAAACCTCTCTAATATCCTCCAGGATACTCCTATAAATTTTATTATGTCTCTCATAGGAACAAAACCCACCTAACTTTGACTACAATATTATTAAAAATTAATCAGAACATAATATATTATTAAAATGATTATGATCATTACAAATAAAAAGCATAACAAAAATTCTTATAGGAAATGTATTTCTTATCACATTCATAACCAAAGTATGTTGATTACATGATAATACCAATTTATTCAAATAAATAAAATTATCCCCATACTATTCCTATGGGAAACACCCAAATAATATCAACCCATGAATGGTGGGATAGAGACAACTAGGCTAAGACACCTATGCTAGGCTACAAAATAGAAAATTACATTTTATGTTTAATACACATAAGATGAATTAAGCATGTATCCTAATAATTTAATATTGATGATAACCTGAATGACCTTGGATCCTTCACAAGAATGTTCTAAAATATATTTATCTCTATAGAATGAGATGGAGGAGAAAATTAAAATGTGGATTTTGTGTATTTATCCACTTTCTCAAACGTAATAATCCATTTATCTATAAGTTGTGTAAACATTTTATGCAATGCATAAAAAACATTATCTCAATGTCCATATATACTATGATATGTGCAAAATGGTTTGCCTTTTACTTTCTAAAGATGATGAAGAGGATGATAATGTAGGAATCGTGATTAACTTCTTATCTAAAAATGTTCATAGAATATCATTTGCTTTATCTCTGAAATTGTCAAGCTAAAGTGTTTTCCTCCTATTGAAAGTATATTTATTAACATTTAGCGATTATTTACATACTAATGCTTTCTCTTTAATGAGGACCTTATCTTGTGATTCCTTGATTGTAATTATTTTCATTGATTCATCCTTATTATGAGAGATTGTGATTGGATTCTTAGTTAAGGATAAATTTTATATTACCCTCTTATTAGTATCTTACTTCTTGGGTGAAGATGATCCCAATTTATTTGCATTATCAACCTTATGTTGCAAAATTAAGATCACATGCATATTTGAACACATCCATGTATAACTTCTCAAAATAATTATAAATTTTATGAGTATGGCTCTTTATTTAAGTGGAAGTAGAATATCTATATTAAAGATGAGTTTATTTTCTAAATATTAGGGTTGATAAGTTAAAGAATGTAAATTAGTCTTGAATCATAAAATAAAATCTTCAATAAACCCATCATGGCCCTGTTGCAAACTTGTATAAGTTCTAATATCAATTTAAGAACCATGTGTTTGTGGTAATATGATAAGAACACATCTTCTAATATATCTAAAGTAAGTTTCCACTAGGTAGACTGTAAAACCAATCTAAGTGATCTCTTGTAAGGTTTCTATGAGAATTTGTTATTAATGCATCCATAATCACCCCATTCTAAAAAATAAAGTGCATATTGAGTTAAATGAATACAAAGATATTTGTGGCTATCAAACAATGGGAGTATAGGCATAACAAAATCATTTCAATACAAATATTAACACATAACTCATGTAATGGGTTGCTCTAAAATAACATTATCTCTAATATTAACACAACATGATTTAGTTTGCAAAGTGAGATCAATTACTAGTCTTTGGAGGACAATAAAAAAATGCATTATGGACACTAGTAGGGATAATAGTGGTTTGGTAAGGCTCACTCATGGGTTTTATTATCATTCTAAAGTTACAACCTTTAGAGAAGTGGTTTCAAGGATCCTCCCTTCGGTTGATACAATGAAAATACCTCCTACATTGTGGGTGACCTTATGTGAAGGGTGAGTATCTAGAGAGGGATGGTTCCCATGGTAAATAACCTAAACTATGACTAATACTACTTGTAATAAGAGAAAAATGGAAATAAGGAAACACATCCAAACATAAAATAAAACAAAAGAGGTGATGCACCAAAATATATGTTAGTGTAGGCATTTTCCCACCTAGTGGTTTAACCTACATGTCTTTTTAACTTAATTAGGTTAGTTAATTAAGTTATTAGGGGTAATTTACTTTTAAGTTGGTTATAATTATGAATTAGGGTTATACCTTTTTTGTGACCTAATTTTACCCTATATTTACTTTCTCCTTCTTTTTCTAAGTTGGTTAATGCAAACATTCCCTTTGTGGAATTTTCCTATTTTAGAGCTCTCATTCTGCCTCTACAAGAATTTGAAATTATTGCATGCTCTCTATTTATAGATATTGGTGAACTCTAACATGGTATCATAGATTTCTTGATAGCATTATGCATTTATCTCCTTTTGCATGATCCTTCTGCATTTGTCATTACTAGGTTTTCTTCTGTAGGACCACATTTTTAACCTTGGAGGCATGATTCTTCTCTACCTCAAAACTCATGTCAAATGACCTCAAATCAAAAATATATTTGTATATTCATTGTGATTTTTTTGAAATATCAAATGGGTCTCTCTTAGTTTTTTGAGAAAGTTCATGGATTTATCACTGCTTTTTTGACCTTAGAGACATGATTCTTCTCTACCTAAAAACTCATGTCAAGAGGCCATTGATGAAAATATGCCTACATATTTTTTGTGGGTTTTTTGAGATATAAAATGGGTATCTCTTATATTTTTGATAAAGTTCATGGATTTTTCAAAAATGAAGTTTTGTTATTACTAATAGACATTTGTATGGATGAGTAGAAGAGCCTACAAAACCCACAAATCAAGCAACTTAAGAAATTAGACTTCACAACTAATTCAACTTGGAAGTAATCTATAGTTAGTAATCAGTCTTTTGAAACCCAACAACTTGCTTTGAGAAGTAATCAAACATACAAAACCCAACAAATTGCTTGGAGAAGTCATCAAACTTTTAACCCCTAACTACTCATAATTCATGTTCTCCAACAAAATAGGTCTGAAAACCTTGTTTACACTACTATAGACTAACTTAGGTTTGTTAAGTGTAATTACTTATTCAGTAAAGTAGGTCTGAAATCCTGAAGTAGCAGTTGTTTGAAAGCCCAAGTAGCAGTTATCCAAAACCTCAAGTAAGTAATGCTCACTTGAAAACTTGAGTATCAGTTGTCTAGAACCCTGAGTAAGTAATGTTTAGTTGAAAGCCTGACTAATTAAAGTAGAATCAAAACCTTGGGCAAGTAAAGATCCTTTGGAAAGACAGATTAAGTAAAGCAACATGGAAAGCCCAAGTAAGTAAATAAACTCTAGAACCTTGAGTGACATTCAAGAAGGTGTCAAATTTTTGATGAAAGATAATGAGGAAATAGATTGAAGTATTTTCCATTTTTTAATTTTTTGATGAAACCCAGCTTTGTAAAGGGCCTAGGAATGTGTAGGAGTAAGAACTTGTAAGTACAATAACTTTCAATCTGTAGCTCCATTTTGGGTGATTTTTTTCGAAAGTACATAGTTTTAAAATATATATGCATTGGTGATATTATTTTAGGATTTTTTAACATCCATTTTCTTCATAGTGTAATGAATTCAATCTCATTTCATCCCTATTATACTCTCTTAGACACATTATCAGTTGAATCTGATGTCCCTCTACTTCCTTGTACTTACACACCTACTATTCAAGATGTATTTTTTATTGAATCTAATGCACATATTAACATGATTATATCTAAAACATCCAAGGGGTTCACTGCTAATAGTTATAAGGGGGTCCTATGTTGTGTTGTGCATTTTTTCTTTTTCTACATTTTTCTTTACTTACTACAACAATCTTTACTTCTGCTCTATAGATTCACTTTGTATTAGTCTACTTACACCATTAATTATCATGAATGGAAACTTAGAATGGAAATCATCTTGCAATCTAAGGTTTATCATCAAATTATAAAGGGCACTAAGATTGAACCTACTAATGTTGGATGAATAATCAAATAGTTTAACCATTGTGATAAATTCCATGGACTACTATGTCTTTCTTTCTCCCTATATCTACTCTTTTACATCAAATCTACCAAAACACCTACTGAAGTGTGGACACAACTCACCAAGCTCTTTAAGGTGTAGGATGTGATGAGAGGACATGAGATGGAAAATGAGATCATTAGATTGAGCCTAGATGACTTCGACACTCTTTAGGACTTCTTCACTAAGTTTTGAATTTTGAGATTGCAATTGAAAGTATGTAAAATTGATAATAAAGATGAACTTGATCGATCAATACTTTCTGAACTAGGTCTTAAATATTCTATATTTGTGTCCAATTTTCATGTCACTAAGAGGGTTCTTGACACCACTGTAGACACCGAAATCATGTCGACTCCCCTGGTCATTCCCCGTCTTATTCTTCTTCGCCTATTTAACCCTTGTCGATCACTTGTTCCACCAACCTTGACCCTGGCAGCATGTAAAAATGAGCACAGAGCTAAAGCTAGACTCTATCCCCATTATACATCTACCGACGATGGTCTTTACCCGGCCGATGTCGCTGACGTCGGTCACCTATCGGCCGACATCGGCAATCCTGCCGACGTCGGTCACCTTGCCGTTATCCGTTACCAGTTATCATTCGGTTTCCCGAAATGGCTGATGAACCGTCTCTGGAACCGTCTCTCGCCTTCATCAACCTCCACCAACCATTCGAGACCTGATCCCCGAATGCTATTCAACCATTCAAAATGCTGATCAATTGAACCCGACATCAACCTGCGAACTCTGGCATCAACCCACTCTCGGCATCAACCAATCTGCATTCAATCCAGCACTGCACAGACAACTGACACTATGGCTTTCATCGCGTCTTCTGGCAGGTAAGTATTTACTCTGTTTGTTTTATTTTTTCTTTGGTTATTCTTTATCAGTTTTGTCATCCCGCTTCTTCAAACCCCCAGACTCTGTTCAGACCCGACCTAACCTTGCCCAGACCTTGTCCCGACTCTCTCAGACCTTGCCCAGACCCTGTCCTGACTCTGTTCAGACCCAGCATCCTTCGTTTACATCCCTGCCCCTGTCCCGACTCTCTCAGACCCTGTCCCGACTCTCTCAGACCCTGTCCCGACTCTCTCAGACTCTCTCCCAAAGCCTTCTGCAACTTGTCCAGAACCTGCCCCTACCGACGCCGGTCACTACCCTGACCGACGACGGCACCTCAACCGACGTCGGCACCTTCCCTAACTGACGCCGGCACCACAGAGACCGACGCCGGTGACTATGCAGAACAGTGCTGCATATCAGGTACGCACTTTTATTTTTTGTCATTTATTTCTTTCATTATTATCTACTTTCATCTAATATTTTGCTTTTTAATCAGTGGGTTGATATCCTTCTAGGAAGTCTTCGTACTTCAGGGATCGGGCGTTCGCCTGACAGCCCACCATATCTTTGAGTAACATTTTTCCGTGTTTTAGCCTTTTCTTCGCAGGTGTCATTCCTCCACAGCAAAAGAGGAGAATCTTCCAACGTCTGATTTTGGTGCGCACGACTTTATCAGGTACTTCTAGCCTTGACCATTTCTTTTAGTTTCTTTATTCTTATTTTGAATGTAGAAAGCAATTTTGCATAGAAACATTCTGGCACGCCCGGTGGGACCCTAGGTCCTCCTTGGGTTCTTTCTTTCTTTCGTTCATTTAGGTGCATTAGGTTTCTTCCTTTTCGCCTCCTTTCATCTCTTCTTAAACAACATCATAAGCAGAACTAAAACAAACATTTCTTTCTTTCTTGCACTTCTAGACTAGCTAAAACTCATATCCTTCGACTCTTTCTCCATTCGTCTTCATACGAACATTTCGACTTGGGCATTAAAACACTTTTCATTCATCTCTGTTTGCCTGCATCTTTTAGACCACACATAGTAATTAAACCGCATATTGAATTAATCTAGATCACTTGATGTTACACGACCAGACCACCTGCACAAAACGAACATAAAACTTACCTGAGACAAGGCTCGACTGGGATTTCATCCCCCAGCGGATACCTTACCCGTCCTGGTGACCCTACTTGGATCTCATCACCAAGGGGGAAGCCCACTCCGTTCTCTGGCGGAGTCTAATCTCTAGGCGAGGTATATCTTGGCTAAGCGAAACCAGCTAACCACTGGAATCGTGAAGTGAGGGGAGCTTGCTCCTTAGCACCAGGCCACGTACCAGACCCTAACACAGACTTCTTGAGCACCATAAAAAAACTCGAAACCATCCATAGACTGCTTCTTCTAGGACCTGACTCACAAAGCCAACCTTCCACTACACACATTCTAAGGCATAAGCCACTATAATCCTAAAAATTTACTTCTAGGGTTTTAGGATCTGCTTGTGTCTTCATCTTTTTCATTCTTATCTGCTTGTTTGAGCTCGTGAGGATGTTCTTTCTTGCCTTGAATGGTTCTGACACGCAGTCAAACCAAGGCTCTTCTTGACCACGCTAGCCATTAATCGCTTTCGCCTACCCCGTCTATAAACAATCATATAATGGAGTTCTACTCGAAGACCGAAAGAATTCCTACTAGACTATCTCCAACCCAGACGCCTATCATCCCAGAAGGGGACCAAGATTTTGCAAGATTCTTGGACCTCAATACCGCAGCCCTCCAAAACTATCTCGCGAGAAAACCAATGCGGGACCTTTTGAACGACGTGGCGACGACATCAACACCGTTCGCCACCCAACCTTTTACGACTCAACCTTTCGCCTCAACCATTAACCCAACCATGGCCTATATGCAAAGTTCAGCCTCCTCATCTATTTTTAGACCAACCTCCACCGGGGTTTCGTTACCCCCTCAACCACCTGCAATTCAACCAAGTTCTACATTATACCAAAACTTGATT
The DNA here is from genome assembly GCA_037957365.1 of Torreya grandis. NCBI lineage: Eukaryota > Viridiplantae > Streptophyta > Pinopsida > Cupressales > Taxaceae > Torreya > Torreya grandis. Next base: position 295,471 of record JARHVA010003175.1, read on the forward strand.
GTCTCGACCCCGCACACTCTTGCACCTATATATGCAGGAGTGCCTACCTCGCCCTTTGTCAATGCCATCACACAACCTCCTTTGGTGGTATCTAGTCAGCCTATACCTTCGACCTTCATAACGCAACCACCTTTAGCCTCTACTTCTGCCCCTGCGACTAGTCATCCGTACATTGTACAACCGGCTATGTCGCACGCCTCCTCTAGCCTCTTTCAAGCGCCTTACAACCTAGGGGCGCTCAACTCGCCAATCCGTCAGCAGATCTTATCAAGATGCTGATGGATAAAATGTCCAGTCTCGAAGCTTCTATCTCTGGTTCAAGTAATGTCTCTTCATATGACCAGATTTACAACGAGCCTATCCATCCTTCCGTCCCCATTCGACCATACCCTAACCATTGGGAGCTTCCTAAATTTACTCGCTTTTAGAGTAAGGAAGACCCACATCAACATCTACGGGCATTCAAACATGCCTGTTACCTTATTGCCCACGATGATGCGTTGCTTTTATGCACGTTTCCTATGTCGCTTTCTGGCCCTGCCCTTCACTGGTATAGTTCTCTTGCCAGACATTCTATCTTTTCATTCATCCAACTCACCCAACTATTTGTTGACCATTTCTCAATCAATATCACTAAACAAGTTTCGATCACAGACCTTTACTCCATCAGGCAATTTGACGACGAATCAATAGCCGATTTTGTCGCTCGTTGGAGAGGTCTGATTAATCAGCTCTCCTTCTCCTTGCCTCAACCCGAGCTCATTGAGATCTTTTCCCGAGCATGTGTTAGTCACATCTCGTCCACTTTGCGGGTTCAAACATTCCACACTTTCGACGAGGCCTTCACCATGGCCCGAAAGCTTGAACTCCGCGCCATTGAAGAAGATAAGGTCAAATTGTGTAACACTACCAATGACCATTCTTCTTCCAGACCTTCTTCTGCCCACTCTCAATCCAAGGAGTTGGCAAACACTGTCATCTTTAGACCATCATCTTCAACAATAACCAACTGATCATCATCTTCAACATTAGACTACATCAATAAACATTTTCAACGTCAATCCATACAGCGTCAATTCACTCCAATTGGGGAGTCATATGCCTATGTCTTGGATAAACTCGTCAAGCAGGGGGTCCTCAATATCCCTCCAATCTAACCACATCAATTCGACCCCTCAACACCTATCCCTGCATGGTACAGGGAGAATCACTTTTGCAACTATCACCATGCCAAAGGCCATGACACGGATCACTGTCAAACCTTCAAAAACATCGTCCAGGACATGCTCGACAAGGGGGATCTTATTTTAGATAACCCGAATGCACCGCCCAACCAAAACCTTGACATTTTTAAGCAACCCCTTTCTAATCACCTGCATACTCAAGACAATGTCCAAACCATAACCAATGACCCTCAAGACCATGATATACACACGGTCGACACTATCTTTTCTATTATCCCTGACCAACCTCTTTCACAGGTGGAAGACCCTTCTTCCCCTATACCTCCTCCACATGGTGAAGAACTTTCTTCTCTCACTTGTCCTCCATCGACTTCTCCCATATTGGAGGACGCTTTGACCACATCAACACCAGCTGCTTCGCCTTCATCCTTATTATCATCCGTAGACAATCATACCTTTTTGACTCCCCAACCACACACAGAAGCCATGACTACTCCGGTGCTCTTTCCTCTTAAAGAGCCCACACCTTCAATCCCTTCTCCATCGAGAGAAAAACCGTCCACATTTAAGTCCAAACCCACGCAGGCGTCCATCATACCCAAAGAGACTAAACCTCTTGGTGTTCGCCCCACATCTAATCTTGCCTCGCACAAAGGTGGCCCTCAACCCAAACCAAAGAAGGCTACTAAACCACACCGGAGGCCTCCTCCCCTATCTCCGTCATTACCTTCAATCTTGGGCCCACATCCGTCTACTTTACTCGGAGTGCTTCTCACTCCCATACTTCACAGAGGTAAGTCACCTCCATTATTCTATCAACCCGTCAGACTTATACCTCCTTCAAACCATCGACCAACGCCTCTTACGCCTCCCAAACCAATGTCACCAACCCTCTCTGCAATAAAACATCCCGACCCGTTAGCAGGTTCATATGCCTTGCTCTTACGGCAATTGTTGCTGTCCTCTCGTCTCTATCTCCCGCCTCTTAGACCATATCACTCTCTCGGACCAAAACCACCATGGTTCGATGACACTCGCATTTGTGCATATCATCGCACGCCTGGGCACGACACGGAGCATTGTCATGCCCTCAAGGTCGTCGTTCGCCAATGTCTGGGGAATGACACCTCTCTTCTCGACCACATTATCAACAAACCTTCAACACCACCCCACTCATCAACTCTCGAATCAAAACCCTCTTGGTTCGACAACTCTACATTCTGTCATTATCATCACACTCCGGGACATGACACCGAGCGTTGTTGCGCTCTTAAAGCTGTCATTTGTCACCACCGGAAAAAGGATTCCTTTCTTATCAAGGATCCTCTTGACCACCCCTTTGACAAATTATCAACACCAACCCATACCTCTCCAACCTTGTCATCTAAATTGGGATCTCCACGACAGACTAGGGTCCCTTCGCTGCCTTTAACCCCTTTATTCAACATCAACACAGTCCATCTGACCACTAAACCTCAATCAACCTTAACTAATCCGTCAAACATTCTCCCTAGCCGCTGGGGGAATTCAACCTTCATCCAAACTTTGACCAATTTTTCAACACAGTCTCGACCACATATCAATCACTCTTTCAACTTAACCTCAACCAGACTAGCAACCAAACATTTAACCCGACCTCAACCAAACATTCGACCCAACCAAAGACCAAATACCAACTGATCAACCCTCGACCAACCATTGACCACTTATCAAATGACCAAATCTCAACCAAACATTGACCAATCTTTTTATCAAAACATTCAACCTTTTTCAACCAACCAACGACCATATCAACCAACTTCACATCCACTCATCAATCAACACCTGACCATCCGAAAAGAGGCAAATGGGGCAAGTTTTCTCCTAATTGACTCGGACCTTATCACGCACAAGTATACACCAGGGACTTATCAGACCCTGAGCCTCTTAATGCGTTGCATCTGCGACCGTTCTACTGTTAGTCGAGTATTCGTCCACTTGACACTTAACTTGAGCTCGTCCCTTGAGCAATCCCCGTCCTCTTCGTCCTACTTCCTTTCAACCCTATTCCTCTTAACAATTCCTATAACCCTTTTATGATGTATGGATGCTTTGTCCTAATAAAAGGGAGCCCTTGACCTTCTACAGTCTTGTCCATGACTCACACTTCTATTAAATACAAATCAAGATGTCAAAACATATCCATGGTCACTATATCAATATCAAAATCAAAAAAACAGACTGCTCCCTCGAAGGACAGCTGTACTATCATTGTTGTAATAAATAGACTGCTCCCTCGAAGGACAGCTATTCAAAAGCCTTTATATTAAACAAAAATCTAGACCACTCCCTCGAAGGATGGCTATGACTAATCTGGCAATAAACAGCATTATTTTAGAAGCTTCCCGCATTGATCAGCTTCATAAACTGACCACCAAGCAAATGACATCTCTATGCAGGCTTCCCGCATTTATCAGTCTGCGCCAAAAAAAAAAAAAAAAAATGAGTCACGGACTTGGCTTGTAGTTGTCTCAGGGTCTCCTATAAAAAGGGGCAAAGTTATCTCTGCTCTTAAAATGGGTTACCCTCTTTCCTCCTCCTATCACCTGCTCAAGGGACTTCGAGCTCACTTTAATGTCTAAGTGATTCGATTACCGCTCTAACATAACTATGGTCAACAACGTCACGCATGAATGGGGCTCTTGGTTCTCATAACCCCTATCTATGCTATCTTTTTGGTCCTTGTCAATGAAAGAGCGATTCGCCTTCCATCTTCTTCTGCACTTTGGTCACATTCACCATCATCACTTGTCAATCGACTCAACTCAACTCTCTTTTCAGACCATCAACATGACCTAGCCTATTCACCCTAGTTTCTATGGACACCAATACACATGGAAACTATCGACCCGCCACAATTTATGTTCAGCATAAACCAATACTTGCTGAAGCATAAATAGACCTCAATTCATTTTTAGCATACATCCATCACGAATATGGAATATTGCTAGGGATGAAAAACCCATCAATCAATATTGCAGAATACACCATTTGGAAAAGGCTGCAACATCTTTTTTTTTCCTCATCATTTCATCATAACCATGACCAATCTATCAACTATTTTAACCACCTGTCTACCACTCGGACCCTTTGTCTGAACTACATTGGTCTGAGGCCCTTCCACAGGGGCTATGTAGGCAGCACTCAGATGACACGACTGTCTTCTGGGGTTAGCTCGACCATTCTCATTTGTTCGTCTCTCTGATGGACAAAACTTCTTGCCTTCTTTTAACCATAACCTTGCCCTTCACCACGACCCATTTCCATCCCTTTGACCCTTCCTCCCTTCTAGGGAGAACTACATCGGCCTGAGGCCCTATCACCAGGGCTATGTAGGCAGCACTCAGTTGACATGGGGTCTTCTGGGGTTAGCTCGGCCGCATCCTTCCATCCATCCATTGACCACCAACCATTGGAGATCATGCCTATCTCCTCCGACCTCGACCACTTCCAAGACGTTGTTGCCTTGGTTGTTTTTGCATGTATGCTACCTCATGGCTGGTTAGCAGAATTGTGCGCAGACCTTTTTGGACCCTCACAAGTATAGGATCGCAAGCCGGTTGATCCACACTACTTGTGACTTTTTCATGTTTCTAGGAGCACTTCCTGAGCCCGAGATACCTAGAACGTGATGACCCATTTGGATCTTCAGCTTAGATTGAGTGACCCGATCAGCAGATGACTAAATGCTGGGGCCTGGTTACTTCAATTTTGGCACTCCTCGACCCTTGACCTGCGACACTTTGGCCTGACCATCTCGTGCAGTGGTATACGCGCAATCACGACCTTTGCCGCGTTCACCCTCACCCCTTTTTCATCCACTCTTTGTCAAATCTGCACCCGATTCTCGGTTCCCTTCCCTCGACTCCTGCTTTGAGGGGGAATACCTTATCCTTACTCGGGGCATTTCGCTTCCTATTTTTGTCTTGCGGTTCATTCGAACAACCAACAAGATGAAATCAACCTTATCCCTCACCTAGGGCATTCACTCCTATTTTTGTCTTGCAGTTCGTCCAGAACAAACAAGACAAAAAGGGGAAAATGTAGACACCAAAATCGTGTCGACTCCCCTGGTCATTCCCCGTCTTATTCTTCTTCGCCTATTTAACCCTTGTCGATCACTTGTTCCACCAACCTTGACCCTGGCAGCATGTAAAAATGAGCACAGAGCTAAAGCTAAACTCTATCCCCATTATACATCTGCCGACGATGGTCTTTACCCGGCCGATGTCGCTGACGTCGGTCACCTATCGGCCGACGTCGGCAATCCTACCGACGTCGGTCACCTTACCGTTATCCGTTACCAGTTATCATTCGGTTTCCCAAAACGGTTGACGAACCGTCTCTGGAACCATCTCTCGCCTTCATCAACCTCCGCCAACCATTCGAGACCCGATCCCCGAACGCTATTCAACCATTCGAAACGCTGATCAATCAAACCCGACATCAACCTACGAACTCTGGCATCAACCCACTCTCGGCATCAACCAATCTGCATTCAATCCAACACTGCACAGATAACTGACACTATGGCTTTCATCGCGTCTTCTGGCAGGTAAGTATTTACTCTATTTGTTTTATTTCTTCTTTGGTTATTCTTTATCATTTTTGTCATCCCGCTTCTTCAAACCCCCAGACTCTATTCAGACCCGACCTGACCTTGCCCAGACCCTGTCCTGACTCTCTCAGACCTTGCCCAGACCCTGTCCCGACTCTGTTCAGACCCAGCATCCTTCGTTTACATCCCTGCCCCTGTCCCGACTCTCTCAGACCCTGTCCCGACTCTCTCAGACCCTGTCCCGACTCTCTCAGACTCTCTCCCAAAGCCTTCTGCAACTTGTCCAGAACCTGCCCCTACCGACGCCGGTCACTACCCTGACCGACGACGGCACCTCAACCGACGTCGGCACCTTCCCTAACCGACGCTGGCACCACAGAGACCGACGCCGGTGACTGTGCAAAATAGTGCTACATATCAGGTACACACTTTTATTTTCTGTCATTTGTTTCTTTCATTATTATCTACTTTCATCCAATATTCTGCTTTTTAATCAGTGGGTTGATATCCTTCTAGGAAGTCTTCGTACTTCCGGGATCGGGCGTTCGCCTGACAGCCCACCATATCTTTGACTAACATTTTTTCGTGTTTTAGCCTTTTCTTCGCAGGTGTCATTCCTCCACAGCAAAAGAGGAGAATCTTTCAACGTCTGATTTCGGTGCGCACGACTTTATCAGGTACTTCTAGCCTTGACCATTTCTTTTAGTTTCTTTATTCTTCTTTTGAATGTAGAAAGCAATTTTGCATAGAAACAACCACATGGAAGATGCCTTCTTTAGATACCTTTATTACTGACCTAATTTGGGAGAAAGATAAGTTCATATAGATGGGCACAATAAAGTCATATAAATATCATGCACTACTTGCTGAGAAAGATAAGGCTTCTTACAGTAGAGAGAGAAAGTAGACAAAGAAAAATGATGAGAAGGGTGAAAATATTTTCACCTCCAAATCAAATCATGTGACCACTTCATTGAATCATAATATTAAGAAATATTGGATCAAATGTGATCATTGGTTAGGTAAGCATGATGAGATTAAATGTTTAAAGAATTAAAATAACCACCTTACTAGCCTTCTTAATTAGAACAACATAGGTGTTCCAAATTTAAACCATCTTCATTAACCGATGAATCCACTAAGGCAAACAACCCTTTCAAAGAAAAGGCGAAAGAGAATAACAAGGGAAAATAAAAGGGCAAAGCCTTTGTTTTAGTTTTACCTCCACCTCCTACATGGGTCATTGAATTTGGTGCTTCAAATCACATGGCCTTTTCATAGATTGAATTCAATTCCTTAGAACCATGTGACATGTCCTCTATACAACTAGGTGACAACACTTATAAAAAGGTTCTCAAGAGAGGTTTTATTGAAGTTAGTGGTGGAACATTCAATAATGTTCTAAGTATTCCCTTACTCTCAAATAATCACTTGTTAGTCTCATAGATCACTCACCTTGGTTTGGGCATGTGAGTTAAATTCACTCTAGATTTAGTGTACATTAGGGAGTTGTATAGTGATACCATTTTAGTTGTGGGAATGGTTGATCATCAGAATCAAATGTATAGATTCTAACACTTTGCTTCTAACTCTCCTTCTGATTTCTCTTTGGACCCACCTATACCTATTGACACTTCAAATCTTGAGAATTTTTTTTATATTGACAACTCTTCTTCTAATAATGACTACAATAGTGAAGTGGACACACCTCCACTATCTCCTTGTTACCTTCCAAATATTAAAGAGTTAGTTCCTAATCCATCTACCTCTAGTCTAATTATAAAATTATAGATAAATATTTTACGAGTCTAAGATACATCAGACATTGGGTACTCTATTCCATAGTTATAGAGGATATTGTAGACCTTCTTTAACTCTAATTCTAATGCACCACCTTGGTGTAGTGCATTCGGCACATCAACATCACAATATGAGAATCATTCCTTTTGTAGGAATTACATCTTGGTTGAAGATCCATTAGGCACTTGGTAGATAAATTCGCTATTTCTAGGTGAACCACTCTTCATTGCATCTACTTCTAATTCATAGTCAATTCTGACCATTCCTCTTGAGGACACTAGGTGGCTATAGTCAATTATAGGCCTTAGTGGGGATTTTTATCTCTCTTCTCTTATTTTATCTATTTTTGGGAGAAGTTTTGTTCCTATGGTTTTTATCCTTTACCCTAGTTTAAGGGAGTTGCATTGTGCTTGGGTACCCCATTAGGCCTCATTGTTGGAACCCAATTCTTCTACCCACCAAAGTTACACTTTAGGGGGGGGGGGGGTGGGTGTTAGTGTAGGCATTTCCCTACCTATTGGTTTTACATAAAAATATTTTTATCTTACTTAGGTTAGTTAATTATGTCATTTGGGGTCATTTACCTTTAAGTGGGTTCTAATTGTGAATTAGGGTTTTACCTTTTTGGTGACCTAATCTCACCTTATATTTACTTTCTTCTTCTAATTTGGTTAATTCAAAAATTTATTTTATTTAATTTTCTTGTTTTTTGAGCTCTCATTATGCATCTACAATAATTTGGCATTACTGCATGCTCTTTATTCATAGATTTTGATGAACTCTAACAATGTAATTCTCCCTCACTAGCTTAGAATTTGCATAATGACACTACAAAAGAACTGATATGATTACACAAATCCAAAATTGAGACCTCTTGCATAATTATTTCATATTAAGGTGAGGGGATAAAGGATAAACCAAGAGGAATGACAACTATTCACAATTGATTATTTTCCAAAATCTAATTGTGCCCAACCTATGAGTTGTAAACTAAAGCCTACCTTGTAAAGAGGTGAGATAGTTGGACAATAAACAAGGAAGAATATATTTCAATCAAAAGATTATATCTACATCTCCATAATTTCACATAGAGCACATGTATATATGAAGGTAAATTTCTCTATTTTTAGTGGTTCAAAGTCAATTTTACAAGTTTTTGAATGGGTAGAGTCTTGTCATATCCAATGGAGGGATTCCTTACAATGTCAATTGCAGACCTATATGTATTATTAGAAGAGGAAAGAGGAGTGGAAATAATATAAATATAGGGTGATTAATTTTTTCATTAAACCATTATTTTATTTACAAATTTTAAAATAGATAATGAGAATCGATACTCTTAGTCCTTCTCAACACATTAACCTGCTTGCTTGATGACTTTCATTGGAATGTGGCATAGAGGGAAATATATTTGGAATATTTGACTTTTGGAGAGCTATGGACAAGCTAAAATTGGACAACCACATCATTTTTTTCAAATATAATAGTATAACATGGTCTATTTTGATCTTCATGAAGCATTAACTAGCCCACCTTTTCTCTTTTGCATGCCAATTAGGCCTAAAAGTTACCTTGCCTTCCATGATAGTCATAAAAGAGGCATTATTTACATATTTAGTTAGTTATAACTGAATTTATTATCTTAATACACTATATTTTTGTCCTTAAACCCTGTTATTTATCCTCTTAATCCTTAGTGAGGCCATACTAGCTACCCACTCACTCAATTAGGCCTAAAATAAATGCTACATTAGATAGTGAGCTATAAATCCTTACATATTTCCATAAAATTATTTGAAACAAATTTAAATCATAAATAAAACATTAATATACATTATCAAGAAAATTTAATAAGTTTTTATTAGCCAATTTGAAGTTATGCAACTTTTGTGCTCTCTCAAGTGTATTTTTTGAATTTTCACATGAATGTAGACCTATGTTTTGAATATATATTGAAATTTAATAATTAAATAATAATTAAAAAACTTTTAAATTACATCATACATCTTCACACATCTATCCTCCAGATTTTATACCTTTCTGATTAGTATTTTATATGATATGAAGATTTTAGGATGCCTAGATAAGCCTCTGTGAAAAAAAGAAAACTACATGCTATATCTTGTATTTTTATCTCTCCTTTGTAATGGTATGAAAATAAAAACACCTATAAAAGTTTGGAAACATTTACCCTTACCTTATTTTCAATTTTAAATATTTTTATATGTATAACTCAAGATATGATATTTTTTGTGCAAACTAGGGCTTTTAGGGAAACAAGCCTACCTATTTAATAAAAAACTTAATATTAAATTTTAGAGACCTTAAAGACATAATTAATTTTCATTTATGGATATATTTAACACATATATCCTATTTATTATATTTTTATACTTTATCACCCTCAAAAACATCAAAACATATCCTTTTCCCAGGACATGTAGGTTCCTTTGAAGGGTATTAGACTTGCTTGCACCTTTTTAGCAAAATGATGTGGTTCTAACATTATCCAATTATTTTAAAATAATTTATATGATATTTAAAAAAAAATTATTATCTTCAATACCTGATCCAATCCATGAAATAATATAACAAAGAAATCATGTGGTTGCCCTTTTGAGATAAACCTTTCAAAAAGAATGATTCTTGGTTGTGAATGGGCTATAATCTTATGTTTATGGATTGATATATTTTTTTGAAACATATTTATCATTATTTTTACCTTAAAAATAGGTGTATTATTGTGAATATACTCCATATAAGTTGGAATTTTGATCAATAATAATAAAACCCTTGCATGATCTCCTTTATGTTCTCCTTAAAGGTTATTTGGAGTATGCTAGCAATAGAATATGTCAACACCAACATGGGAAACATTTTGGAATCAAGTGGGAGGTTTTTAGGATTAATATTTTAATATTTTAAATAATTATAATATCATCAAAACATGTAACCATGTCCTTTTTATGCCTAAAACCTGTAAGTTCTTGAGAGTGCAATTCTTGTTTTGAAGCTCTAGGCCTTGAAGGAGAATAAAACCATGATAAAAAACTTATATTATGATTTTATCTCAAAAATATATCCATTATTAGGAAACCTTTGAATCCATGATGTTCTTATACCATGTTCGGGGATGAGTAAGACTATTAGAAAGCAAGGAGAGAGGGAAAACCAAGTCAAACAAGATTTTTTTTCATTCCTTGACCATTTATATAGATTTGAGGGGATATAGAGAGGTATTAAAATATGAAAATTACTTTTTGAGACTTTAATAATATTTCCCTCTCTCAAAGTGACTTAATGGAGTGACTCAAGACACTTTTGACTCTTTTATGAACTCATAATTGATTTTAAGGACCTTTTGCTTTATTTTTCATTGGAAAATAATGGAATAAGATTCTACAAGGATATTATGGAACTAATAAATAATTTTATACTCTTTTGATACATTTAACCTTAAGAATAATTTTCATGATGCTAATTATCAAACAGGCTTCATTAGGCTATCATGACCTTAGGATTGACATATTAGGCCTTCTGAGGATAATTTACATTAGGGAGCAACTTTAATGCTTTTTAGACATAAGATGGGGTCTAAAAAGATTTAAAAAATATTTAAAAAAAATTAAACACACATTTTTACAATGAGAGGTCTTTCAATAGGTATCCTATAGGCCTAATACAAACCATGACTCTAATAAATTATTTTAAGACCTCATCCAATGGAAAAAAAGTATAAAGAACCTCAATGATGTTAACATAACTTATCCTTAAGCCAACATAATCATCATGAAGGTGATTTTAAATTCATACTCAGCCACTCTTGGGAAAGAATGACCTTATCCAAGCATGTCAATTTCTAAGAGATCAATGGTGACTAGAATAATCAATAGGTTGTAAATGGCCATCTACTTTAACATTGGTATGAGGGGAACAAAACTAATATCATTTCATATATTAAGATTTAATTTTGAGACAAAATCAAGGAATACTTTAGAATAATTACATATCTTAGTATTTTTATCACATTGAATTGTTATATAAGTAAGAACATAAAACTATTTATTATTATATTATTTTATTAATATAAAAGTGAGAGTCATCACAAGTGATGTTATTATGAGTAAATAGTGATTAGGGATGATGAAGTATGGGGAAGGAGTGATTAGGGATGATGAGGGATATTTAGGGTCAATTAAAGAGTGATTATGGATGATAAAGGAGTGATTCAAGATGACTGAAGATAGTGAGGGTTAATAAGGGAGTGATTAAGGAAAATGAATAATTATGAGAGAGTGATTATGGATGATGAGGCATGAGTAATAAGTGATCAAGTATGAGGAAAGAATGATGAATAAGTAAAATTAACACAAAGTGGTTTTTTTTATGTGTGTAGGTCATCAATGTAACCTGTGCTACCCTAATCACACCAATTTTTATCACTTTCAAAGTGAGTGGTGTGAAAACTTTAATTTTGACCAACTTAAGACTCTTAAAAATTCAAGGAATCAATCTAGAAGGCACTAAAACCTAAAAAATTAGCATATATTTATCAAAAATGGATATCAATTATAAAATTTATGTCTTAAAATCCCTAGGTTTAATACTTAGACCCTTAAAATTCTTAAGTACTGACTTGAATAGATTTTGAAAAACTATTTTCCACATCATAAGGCATGCAAATATGAGACCAACTCTATCAGATGATGAGTGAACCTAATTTATCTTATTTACTAAAATAAATTTGAAGTATAGATTTACATTTATATTGTTACATTTAATTTCGTGTGCTTTAAATTTTTATACTTAACATTTAGAGTAGTAAATATAAGCTTATGGAAAAAGTTGGCTTCACATGTAACTCTAAAATTCTCATGGAGTTGGTTTTTGAATTATAAAAAATCAAAGCCTACATGTTATATAATACATATGCATTATATAGTAAACTATATAATGCATATGTGTTAAACAACATGTACGCATTATTGTTTTCTCAATTACACGTATGTATTATGGGTCAATAATTATTGAGCCATAATTTCAATAACACAATCATGTTAATTAAATAACATGATCACATTATTTATTAATGCAATCATGTTACCTAAAATATCCATGGAATTATCCCCCAACTCGATGCACCTACCCATAAGTCAGTTAAGTTTTATTTTTTGGGTCAAATAGTCTATGTTTTATTTTTTATAGTGAGTTTAGGTTCTAAATTTTAATGTATAAGTTCATAAAGTTTTATATGTATTTATTATATGTTTTGAAAGCTAATTTTTAAATACAAATCTAGGTTTGTTTTGTTTATTAGTTTGATTTTTAATTATAGTTTTTAGTGAAATTTTAATTTTAAATTTCTATAGTTTAATAGTGTAAAAATATTATATTATGTCTAAATTTTTTATATTAAATGGAGTCATTTTTTTATTATTGTGTTGATAAATCATGTCAGTGCATCCTATTACATTATAAGAGTCAAAATGATAAATCAATCCTTGTACAAAGACATTATAAGGTGAATCTGACATCCAATGGATGTTTCAATATTGTAGGGGTTTGATTATTAATAAATACATGAAAATTATTTTCATGTTATAATTTACTGAGTAAGTAGATTCCCAATGAAAGTTATAGGTTAGAGGAAAAAGTGTCCTTGAGTTAGTCACTAAATCAACTATTGCATTATGCAATAGTAGTATACTGAATATTTGTCCCAAACTAGCTAAAGCCAAGGGTGATATCTAGTAGTAGAGATTTCCTATGTTTATCATGATCAAGTGGTATTGATCAATTATAGAGGATAAAAAAGAAGACAATGAAGAATTTTTTCTAAGAATTTTTTATTTCTTTAATTTATATATGGTGTATAAAAATAAATTACTATAATCTGTAATATATTTTTCTTAAATGATAATGTAGAGATATAAACCAAATAAACTATAGTATATGTGTCATTTATAATTTTAATATCTTAGTTGATGTGTTTGCATGAGTTTGTTGACGTTTCTTAATTCATAAAGGATGTATTCATATAAATAGGTTAATGGGCCCATATTCATGATTGGTGAGGTTCTCATAATCATGTGAGTGTAAAGACCACGAATAAGTTCATGGGTTACTTTTCATGTTTCTTAGTCATCAATTAATGTTTTTTTATGCAAAGACAACCATCAACCTCTACTCTCTACTAGGTCCTCCATCTAGATCTTAACCCAACTCTTCTCTTTTACCTACAAATTATTTTCTTTGGTCATATGGACCATAGGTCTATCTACACCCTCATTGATTCATAGCCCTAATTATTCATTATAACTTTAGGAACACATACACACACCATTTATGGTCTCTTTTGGTCATTAAAAAATTTCATGTAAAAGGGATACAAGGAGGATTAGTGTTGTCTTGAGCCATTAGTGTGTATAAGAAACTAGTGAGTGAACATAGCTTCCAAGTTTGTTATGACCTTAATGCATTCAAAAGGTTCATATAAAAAAGTCAAGAATTAAATATCATCTCTACACTTACATTTTTTAAATATTTCACAATAAAACCTTTATTGTCTTTCCTTATTGACTGTACAAACAAGGTTCCTCTCAAGACTGCGTATGAAAATTTTCTTTATCTCATTCCCTTTGATGGATTATTGAGCATGAAAATGGATTAAATTCATAAATAATAAAATCATAACTATTTTTAATATCACACCATAATTTAATAATCAATAAACAACTATCCACAAGATCCGTTAACTATTTATTCTTGATCGTAACACAAAATTACTCTCAATTGATTGTACTATAAGTTGTAATTTTGATATCTATCAATATAATTATTGAGACAATAGACAATAATGAGTCATTCCAAAAAAAAACTTATATTAATATTAATCTCTTTCTTATAATAATTATTATTCAAAATAACTCTTAATTTCCATTCACAAACCTATATACAAACTATATGCAGAATTTCTATTTTACAAGTAGAGTTCCCTCATATATTCATATTATCTTGGATATATATACATATATAATTCAAGTATATCCTATAAAATAATCCTAACATCACTCCCACTATCTCAATTATATGAAAATTATCATTCTATTCTTAAACATGCAACAACTTCCTTCTTCCATGCCAACGCCACTCTTGGAGGGCAGTTATAATTGTTAAGTTCTTGATTACATTTTATTGATTCATGTCTTGAACATTAAGAACACATTAATCACGTTTATAGGACCACTTATTAATCACTAAAAACATCATTCTTAATTCATATTTAATAAAAACCCTTGAACCCTTCTAAGGTATAAACACGAGATTAAAATTTCAAATTTACTAATTTTGGCAAAAAATGCCAAAGAGCACTAAACACACAATAAATGAATTTATAGGATTTTTAAAAAAATTATATGGGGTATTTCATGACCCATAAAAACCTTTAAGATAAATGAATTCTCATATATACCCATTCTTCTTCACTTTTTGGTCTTTGTATATTGATGCTCCAACATCATACTAGGGAAATTTGAGCTCTAGATCAAATGTCTTTTGTCCATATTATTTATTTCTAATTAATTTTTTGATATTTTGATATCCTTTTTTTTTCCTCTCACTTTTACTTTCTCTTATCAATTGTTTTTTGTATTGTTGTTTTCTTTCCTTGCTTTGTCTCTTGACTAGCTCCTCTTTTAGTTCAATGGACTATAGAAACCTTTATATCCCTTTATCATCTTCATATTTTACCCATTATTATTTGATTCATCCTCATTATATTCTCCATTTTCCATATTTTTATTTAACCATCTAATTTATAAATGCCTTTTTTGTTTCTACTTCATGGTTGCTTCCTTTCATACTTATCTTAGTCTTTTCATACACTCCTTGTTGTCATATCTTCTTGGTAATTTTTTCCTCCTTGTATTACTACTCTAATGGATATTATTATTCTTTTCATATCTATAATTACACCTTATTTAACCTTTTCATCACTATATGTTGATTTGTGAATAATATTATTCACATGGACTCTTTGACCAACTTGATACATGATTATCCTCTTTAAACTAGGTTCAAATGTACACAATGTTTTTTGTGAACTTATTCCACTATAATTCTTATGCCTATGTTCAATATCACTAGTAAAATTTTCCTTAAAATACCTCAATGTTATACCTTATTCTTATTTTTTGTCTTTCTCCCCTTCTTATGGTTTATTTTCTTGTAGATATTCATCTCTTAGCATATTACTTAGACTAGTTTTGGGCTATAATTACCCTCTCTTTTCTCTCTCAATAAAACCTACTCTTATTCTCACATTTATTCACCTTTGTAATAGTATAGTCCTCCTCCAATCATGCATTCTTCATAAGACTACCCTCTTGACAATTTTTTTATATTCATTGCTCAATCATGAGCTCTTTTACTTCCTCGCTTCTTGGATTTTATTTCTATATTGTTATGCAACTCTTCATCCTCTCATATGATCCTCCATGAATCCAATGATATTATAATTACTTTTGTGTTAAATTCACTTTGTTTCACCTTTATTAAACATAATCAATCCTCCTTTCTTCCATTGCTTACCTGTAATAGCTTACACCTATTGTACATTCATATCCTTCTCTTTACCTCTATCATATTGCCTATATATGGCCCAAAACTATGTTTATTCCTATAAATCCTCATGTCTACATGATTTCAATTTTTTTCTTTCATATTCCTTCTCCTCATTTACTTCACAAAACATTAGTACTAACCTTAAATGCTCTTAGGCACCCTAATGTTGACCTATATCATCCAAGGACAACAAAAACTCACTATTCACCTCTTATTCATTCTCCACCTTGCTTGAAAATTTGATTTAACCTTAAAATTATTTCTTATCTTAATATTTTAGGTCCACTTCATCATCTTTACTTGGATATAAACTTGCACCATTAAACTCTTAAATGTTTATCACATCTTATTTATGAGATCTACTTGTCTCTATAAGGAAATCATAGTCCTTATTAGTTTCTCCCATGATTGCTTCTTTATTCAATTTAATCCTCATACTAAAAACCATTTGTTCATACCACTCATCAATATTTGTCTTAATAAGTATCTTATCCATGATGGTTTTCTCATTTCCACCCACTTCATTTCTTTTTCCTTCACTCTTTTTTATATGGTCTTCACATGAGACTAAATCATCACCTTTATCTTCATTCATTAAATACTTTTAATTTTTTGTTTTTTTATGAGACCAAATATCTATTTTTCTAAATAAAGTCTCCCTTTTTTTTATGTTCTTCTTTAATCTAGCTTGTGATGTTTTCTCTTTTTTAATATGATAGCTTAATCCTTCCTCTCCCTTTTTCTTAAGAGCTCACATAGCTCCATATTAGCCTCTTACATCCTATGTACCCATGTATATTATCTCCTTCATTATTTTCATTCAAGGATTTATCCATTGACTAATTATGTTCTTTATCTACATTAGGTGTCAATCTTGACACTCTTTCATCCTATAAATCATATTTTACACCTATATACATATACTCAAAAATACCATTAAACACAAATAATTGAAGCATTGTAGCCTCATTAGGGGCTCTTTTCCTCACTAATTCACCTCATTATTTCCTCATTAATTCACCTAATTATTTCCTTTTTCCCCTCATTAGACATTATTTATCTTCACAACTTGTTTCATTTTGCATGAATTTATTCATTTATATCTCTAATTATTTGTAAAGCAACATTTTTTTCTCTTCATTATTTTTCTTGGCAACTCTCCTTTACTTCTCCATGAGTATGCTTATATTTGTTATAGGTACAATCACTAAGGGTGGGGGGAAGTGAATTATTGATACTAGATAATCCAATTCAATTCCCAAATCTTAAACATTTAACATATATCGACTTGATCAAGCAACATAAACATGAAAACACATACATCCAACACATACATAAGGGCATACATAACATGAACACATCATATATATGGGAAACCCTCTTGGGGGATAAAACACACTTAAACGTACAAGATGGACTAAAGTATTATAGAAAAAGATCCAACATTTATACCAACACCAACTAATCAAGGGTCACCCACCCCTTAATTTAGTCAAGCACCCACTTGACCTTTATCTAGCTCCAACTAGTAAGGAGGATATAAACCCCTGGGCAACAAAGAACCAACTCAACTACATTTGATCTGATATCCACCTCTAATATGATGTTAAACACACCTGATGATGGACTCCTCTTGCTTTCACTCTTCACCACTCAGTCTCTCTAAAACAACCTCTAGGGCTTACTCACTCAATTAGCCTCTTCTAGGCTTATTAGGTCTAATGACCTATGTGGCCATCTTCACCACCTTTATCAAAAAATCATGATTTATATTTTTCACACTCTGATGGTCCTAACTAATCTATAAATTCTCTTTTAAATTATATCTTATTTTCTTTAATCCACACACATATCTAACATAATTAATCTAGTTAAACCTTGTACTTATACCTCTCTCTTCCTTTAACCTATCTTGGTTGGCTAAGATGATTTAAATAGATTTTGTACCTTTAACATAGGTCCATACACATGTTACATGTGATAAACATACTCTTCATAGGTTGGGCATTACCTCATTATCCCCAAACCACCATTAGGTCTTGGTGAGACCAAAACCAATTAGGACTTCATACTCACAATTTACATATGAGACTACTTGGACCACATTCACTATTTACCAATGATTCAAACACATCAAAAATATTTAAAATATCAAATTTATTATAGCCATATGTCTCTACACCACCTAAAACACCAAATCACACTTTGAACCTATGAATTAGGTCTCCTTGCTCTTCAAGTCTTCATACACAAAAACATAATCTTAAACATTTAAAGAAACTACTCAAATATTTCACATATTCATATGAGAAGATCACATGTGTGAATCCTTTAGGAAATCCAAAATAGCTTTATGTGATTTATACAATTCTACATAGGCTCTAATCACTCAAATCAACTCTCTAAAAATGACCACTTAGACTTGTCACAGAGTAAAAATAGATTCAAGCTATTTTCACTCTCCATATCTAATCAGAGGAAAAATATGGCAACCAACACCTTATCATAAGCCTTAGAGACTTATATAACATATACATAATCATTTTATTCTTCAATTCTACTCAGACGACCTTCAACTTACCTCTATAAGATGGTCACTCAATATACTAGTGCATTCAACAAACACAATTAACTTCTAAGCCTTTGTTCATATTGAATTTGATTGTTAAAACCTATAAAATCCAAGAAAAAACTCCTTATGGAATACATAAAACTCTTAAATAGTTATATCATCTTGAAACATCAATAAACTATAAATAAAAACTCAATTATCCTTTTCAAGTCACTTATAGAACATGATAAAACACACAATCAACTTTGGAGTTTAATAAAATTGACTTTATAAACATTCAAACCTTATAACAAGATTCTATCGATGCACCATGAATTCCTATTCAATTTTTATTTTTACTTCATAAAATTCATCCTGGATCAAGATATATAGATCAAATACTCTGCACTAGTTTTCCCTTGAAAATTTGAATATTTAAATTCTAACAATCATTGTGAAGATGTTAAATATCAGAGACTTTAACTTCATCTCATGCTCCATGGAAACATTGAAAAAACAAGCTCCATTTATCTCCTTATAAGTATCCTATATTTAAATATTTAATACTCATCATCAATCTCTGACATAGGCTTCTGTGATTAAGACAATTGGCACCCTTGCATGCCTTATGAGCACATTGACTATTGACTCCAATTAACTTCCATGACTTGGAATCCCCGCATGCCCTCTGAGCATCCTTTAACATATTGACTAAATAAAAAATGTTGGATCACTATTGACAAGATCATACACTCCATTGGATCTTTAATTGGTCAGATAAATTTCTCACTATTAGATCTTTGATCTAATTCAATTCTCATCATAGATATTCAATATCACAAATTTGGCTAAGTATGAGAACTTAGTAAATTCTATCTTAGAATCCAACTTTGTAACTTAATATATTTTTTATGCTCTATGTCTAGACTTGAAATTTGAACCATATGATATCCTCACCTAGTGGAATCCATAGTTGAAACCTTCACACGTGTGAAATATGGTTTCATCAAGTTGCTTATCTATCTAGATGACTACTTGAACCTAGACACTCAATTTACTACTCTGGTGAATTCCATTCACTTCCATAAGCACTTATAACACCCCTTAGGGTCTCTAAAACATGTCCATATCATTAATATAATCCATTAATTTCCACACTAAGTTAAATACTCTCCAAACCATAAGTCTTATCACTTTGTCGCTAATGCACTAATACCACATGCTCTCTTTGACATCAATGAAAACAAAAAATAAATCTCCATGGTCAACAATATCCCCCTTTATCATTGATGTAAAAACACCATAAAAATTACTTCTTACTCATTTGAACATATTCATTCTAATCTTTCTCCCCCTTGGACATTAATGACAGAGGGTCTCTTCCTTAACATGCCAATAATCATTCCTCAACATCATATATGTAGTCAAGCATATAAATCAATTGCTCCCCCTTTAACATACACCAATATAAACTTGTAGTTCTCTAATCCTTCAACATAACAAAGTGCTCATAGAGCATAGAAATCTCCCCCTAACATCATGCTCAATCTCATTCCATCTTTTCTAAATACATATACCAATCTAAACTTAGGCTTCTCTAATCCTTGGACATATCAACATATAGAGATCACAATATCTCTTTATTCATGCATGAATATTAAACACCTTGTCAAAACATATGACTTAGATTGATCAAGTCATCATATAAATGTTCTTGAATTCATAACTATAGTAGACATCTTCACACTTCTATCATGATTGAAGCATATTTACATATGCTCCCCCTAACATCATGCACATCTTCTTTAACCCACTCAATCTAAATTAGTTAGCTTCTCCTTAGCTAAACATATATTTAAATGATATTCTTGTTTTGAAACAACAACCAAAGCTCAACTAGAATCCACCATGCTTCTTTTTGAAACTTATATAGAGACACCCTAACCCATAATGTCCTAGAACAATGTGAAACCAAGAGTTGACCATAACTCGTCATATTCCTTCTCCTCCTTAGTCATATGACACTAATAGTTCTTATTCTTCTTTGTAGGCTTAATAACAGCAACATGTTCATCCACTACAATATTCTCCTTTTCTTTTAAGAATGAATTGACAATAAATTGAGATAATAAATATTCATGACATATCTTTTCATTTGATGAAATAACCTCATCACTAGGTATTGACAACTAATGTTATTTTCATGAAACTTGATCAACAATAGTAAGATGTTCTCTAGGATCCATACATACCTCAAAACTAGCCTCATTTAGCACTTTGGTCTTTTATTTGAGCTTGAATTGAGTTGAATCTTGATTCTCCTTTTCTATCTAGACCAATGACATATTCTCTTGGCATTCCTGAACCTTCTTCATATTTGATTCCTATTTTGATTTATTACTTAATCCACCTTGATTTTGTAGCTCAACTAATTTAGTTTTCCTTTTCTTCACTTCCTTAGTATTCTATACAAAGGATTGACATTTTTTGAGCACACTAAGATGTCCATGCACCTTCTTATGAATTGAGAAATTTATTTCACAAAATATTGTAATATGACCAACATGATGACAACTAAAACAAATAACATCATTCATACCTTATCCTTGATGAATATTATGAATCTCAACAAACATATTATCTTGTCTCTTAGGTTCATTATGCTCAAAATTAACTATATTAGGTATCCATACCTAGGTTAATCATTTCTCATGAACTCTAGGGAAAAATCTAGCAATATGTCCCATGTCATGATAACTATAGTAGACTACAATATCTATACCTCTAACTGACCAACTCTTCTTCCTTCTGCAGTTTCATGCCTTATGACCAAAACACTTACATGCAAAGTAGTGACCATGAAATTAACTTTCATACCTTATAGTATTTGGTTTCCTGATAGATATTATCATGTTTCACTTGGTTCTTGAATTCTTCGTATCTTGAGCTAACCTCTCTTTCTCTTTCTTAGCCTTGTTTACCTTGACAACAAATTTCTCATGCTCAACATTCAATGAATGTAGCTTGGTTTTCAGTGGAATGTTATCATCCTCTTTATCTCTTATACTTGAACTTGTATCTTATAACTAAATTATAAGAACTTGGATAGTATCCTTATCCATCTTATCTTATTTAACCATGTCATATTTAAATCTACATGATTTATCTTAAATAATCTTTACAAAATCAAGATTGGACTTCAACTCATCATGCTCACCTTACTTTGAAGTCAACTTGGCATATATCTCTTCTAACTGAGTTTTGAGATGTCTATATTCTTCTTCTTTTAAACTTAGATTAGTATTTGCAACTCTTAATTGATCCTCAAGATCTAGCATGGTCATCTTGTCTTCTTTGACTATTTCACTTAATCTCTCAAACTTTGTTTGAAGATGACTTATCTTTTCACAATGTTTCATGAATATTCATTAAGATCCTCAAGCCTCATCTCATGTTCATCATCATTAGAATTATAATTATTATTCCTAGTCTCAATATGACTAATCTATTCTTCAAGACTTTTTACCATTGATTTCAAATCAATATTTTATTTCCTCAACTGCTTAGCCATCTTTGTACCGTAGATAACATTCAAGTGGTTAAACATTACAAAGAAGGTCATGGTATAATCCAATTATTAGAGTTATAATCATTGAGTGGATGGGGTTAATAAATGATGCTAGATAATACAATTCAATTCCCAACACTTAAATATTTATTATATATCAATTATATCAAAGAACATACACATGAAAGCACATACATCTAAAACATACACAAGAGAATATATCACATGAACACATCATATATATGGGAAACCCTCTTGGGGGATAAAACCCACTAAACCCTATAAGATAGACTATAATTCAAAAAAACATGATCCAACATTTGGACCAGCACCAACTGATCAAGGATCACCCACCCATTAATTTAGTCAAACACCCACTTGACCTTTAGCTAGGTCTAACTAGCAAGGAGGCTAAAACCCCTTAGGAAACTAAGAACCAACTTAGATACCTATGATGTGATCTCCACCAATTATCTAATGTCAAATACACCTGATGATGGACTCTTATTTCTTACACTCTTCACCCCTAACTCTCTCTCAAATAGCCTCAAGGGCTTACTCACTCAACTAACATCTTCTAGGCCTATTAGGTCTAATGACTTATGTGTTAATATTCATCACCTTTATCATATATTCATGAATTATAATATTCAAACTCTAATGTTACTAACTAAAATATATATTCTCTTTCAAAATTTATCTTTGTCTCTTGAATCCGCACACACACAACTAGCACAATAATCCAATTAGACCTTGTACTTATACCACTCTCATCCATAAATCGATCTTGGTCAGCCAAGATTTATATATTTGTTATAACTTTAAAATAGGTACATATACACATTAAAATCTGATAACCATACTCTTTATATGTTTGTCATTACCTCATTAGCCCCAAACCACCATTAGGTCTTGGTGAGACCTAAACCAATTTGTCCTTCATACTCACACTTTACATGTGAGACTATTTTGACCACCTTCATCCTTTAATAATGCTTCAAACACATTAAAAATATTTAAAATATTCCCTTTCTTAAGACCATATGGTTCCATTCCACCTAAAACACAAAATCACACTTTAAACCTACCAATTAGGTCTCCTTGCTCTTTAGGTCTATACAAAAAGCAAAGTCTCAAAATTTTGAAGAAACTACTCAAATATTTCACATATAAATAATGATTAAATAACATGGTTGAATAATTTATTATATATAAAACACCTTTATGTGATTTCTACACTTCAACATAGGATTTGAGAACTCAAATCAACTCTCTAAAAATGACCAATCAGACTGGTCACACACAGTCAAAATATAGTCAAGCTATTTCAAATCTCCATATCTAATCAAGGTCAAACTATGAAAACCAATGCCTTACCATAAGACTTAGAGACTTATATAACATATCCATTATCATTTTGTTCTTCAATTACAATCAGAACTCCTTCAAATTACCTATGCAAGTTGCTCACTCAATCTGCTAGTGCATTCAATAAACACAATAAACTTCTAATCCATTTTTCATAATGGAGATAGATTTTTCAAACCTCCAAAATTAGCATATAAGGTCCTAATATATTGTAGACAACTATATGATATTTATATCATTTATAAACATCAATACACTATAAATAAGAAATCAATTATCCTTCTCGGGTCACTTGTAGAACATGATCAAACACATAGTCAACTTTAGATCTTAATAACTTTGATCATACAAACATTAAAACTTTCTAACAAGATAATATAGATGAATCATGAAGTCCTCTTAAAATTTTATTTTTACTACATCATGAAAGTAATCCTAGATTAGAATATATATCTCAAATACTAAGCACTAGTTTTCCCTCACAAATTGGACTATTTAAAATCTAATGATCACTATGCAAATGATAAACATCAAACACTTTGACCTCATCTCATGATCCCTGGTAAATTTGAATAAACATGATCCATATATATCCCTAGAAGTATCCTATTTTAAACATTCAATGTTTACCATTGATATTAAACATAAGCATCTATGACTAGGATACTTGGCACCCTTATGTGCCCTTTGAGCACATTGACTATTAACTCCAATGAACTTCCACAACTTGGCAGCCCCATGTGACTTTTGACCACACTTTGACATATTGAATAAATATGAATAATTAGATCACTCCTAAAAATATCATGTTCTCCTTTGGATGGAAACTTATCCAATAAGATAAATTCCTCACCATTAGATCTTTAATCTAATTCAATGCTCATCATAGATCTTCGATATCACACATTTGGCTAAGTACGGGAACTTAGTAAATTCTGTTTGAGAAGCCAAGTTTTCACCTTAATTTTTTTTTTTACATTCCATAAATAGACCTAAAATTTTAACCATATTATCCCCTCACATAGGGTAATCCATCCATGTATCAAACTACTCCTCAAACCTTCACACATGTGAAATATGATGTCATCAAACTACTTATCTAGCTTTATTTGTCAAAATGACTACTTGAACATAAACACTCAATTGATTGATATGATGAATTTAATTCATTTCCATAAGAATTATAAGAAATTATAACACCACAAAGGGTCTCTTCAACATGTCCATATCATTGTTATCATCAATCAATTTACTCACTAAGTTAAATACTCTCCAAACCATCAATCTAATCACTTTGTCATTAATGCACTAGTACCACATGCTTTCTTTGATATCAATGAAAACCAAACATCAATGACCATGATAAAAAAATAGTCAACTTGATCTTATATTTTAAGGAACAACCACACCACTAGTATTCGTCTTGACGCATGTGCTCCACCATGAGCATTATCCTATCTAAGATTTTCCCCAAATATTTTCTTATCTCTTTCACCTCTTCTCTTTTGGTGTATTATTTTACCATACTATCTTTATGGTAATTTTTCTCACCCATGACCTACTTTTTCTTTTCTTTTTCTTCACTTTCTAGGCCTCACTTGGACCTTTCTTTCTCTATAAGTTTGCCTACTTGCCCCCTAGGACCTCACTTCTATCTCCTTCACTCTCTTTTTCCTTATTCTATTGACTCTCACTTGAGGTCTCTCTCTCTTATTGATCTTGTACTTGAGTTTATAATAATTATCTTCACCTTTATCAATCCTTAATGGCTTCAATACTACCACAACAACTTCTAAGTTTTTAAAAGTTTTTATGCTCTTTATCTTATCTAGGCTCTTCTTATCTAGTGTTTAAGTCCTTCACCTTAGACTTCGGGGATATATCTTTTTCTCTCACTAATATTCTAATTTATTATGACCTCAATGTGTCATACCTATAGCTTGGTTCAACTTAAGAATGTTCTTCACAACTTGAATTTTTTTATTAAACACAATAGCAAATTATCAAATAAATGTACTTATTTTTTTCTTTGAATCTTGTCAATTATTTTTTACTAGTATAATATTATCAATTTTATACCAACTTATTTAGATAAAACCATCAACCTATTCTATCTACTAGATCCTCCTGTATGGATCTTATCCTAACGTTTCTCTTTTACCTATAGATTCATTTTTTGGTCATATGGACCATAGGTCTATCTACACTCTCATTATTTCATAACCCCAATTATTCATTATAAATTTAATAAAAAATCCAC
Organism: Torreya grandis; assembly: GCA_037957365.1. Taxonomy (NCBI): domain Eukaryota; kingdom Viridiplantae; phylum Streptophyta; class Pinopsida; order Cupressales; family Taxaceae; genus Torreya; species Torreya grandis. Next base: position 321,421 of record JARHVA010003175.1, read on the forward strand.
ACACAATTTATGGTATCTTTTGGTCATAAAAAAATTACATGTACTCACTTGGAATCTATGTTTACTCACTAGTTTCTTATACACAACAATGGCTCATGACAAGACTAATCCTCCTTGTAGCCATTCAAACACCTAAACCTTCAAGGTATAAATCATCCACAATATTTTAAAATGTAATAAAACCAATTTTTGTACCCTTTACCATATTTCAACTTTTCCTATACTTTGAAGTCACCATTAACATTGTAAGTTCCTTTTCTCTCTCTTACTTCCTTCCAATTAGGTCTTTCTATGCCTAATACACTCCCATAGTGATAGAAATAATAATAGGTCATATGGTACTAGTAAAAAAATACCAAAATATTTTAGATAAAATCTAATAGATTCATAGTATAAAGTTTTATGAAATTCCAAATGCAGAATCATTAGTTATTCTATTTTTTATTTCAAAACCCTAGGTTTTGTCTTATTGGGATTGTGTAAGGCTGTTGGCTATGTAAATTTTAAATTTTACATACTTTAAAATGAATAAAAAGGTATTTTTAGGTCTTCCCCACCTATCATCACCTATTCTAATAGTTACTTGACCTTACTCAATCACCATATGTCTTTAAAAGACAAATGTGCAAGGTTATGAGTTATAAAACATGATTGTGTTAATGGAATAATGGGTTACGAGATGAATCTTACCTTATTTAATGTATTAATGATCCATTTGGGTCTATATAACCTTCATATAATATTCAAAATATATTTTATCATACTCTTAAATCTTCCAACATGAATTTATACACAATTTAAACTTCAGGTTCCTTATATGTGTCAACAAGTTTAAGTATTATCATTGAGTTATGAACCTAATTCATGAATTAAGAAAGGTTCATAGAACTATCCTCTCCACACTTTCAACTTCTGAAATATCTCACAATAAAACCTTTATTGTCCTTTGTGACTATGCAAACAAAGTTCCTCTCAAGACTATCTACAAAAAGTTTCTTTATCTCTTATCCCTTCAATGGATTCATGATAATACAAATGGATTATATTAATCAATATTAAACACATCACTATTTTTAATTT
>JARHVA010003175.1:330000-447500 GCA_037957365.1 Torreya grandis
CTAGTTGGCTTCTAGGTCACATACGGGTCTACAACATCCACCTTTCACTACCCATTTATCATTTCATCATCACATTTATCCTTCTTCCATTGTATTAATCATGTTTATCACCTAATTACCAACCATTTTTATCTTGATAAAAAGTTGTTTAAAGTATTGAACTAATCATATCATCCTATTATCTTATCTCCATCCTATGATCCTAATCCACTTGGTCAAATCTGATATCATAATTAGTAGTTTATTAGCATCTTATCACTTTGTCGGTCTCAATCTAGAAACTCTGTCAACTATGAATCATCCCTAGTCCAATCATCTTGCCTTATTTATAACTAGCACCCATCATATCATCCTCTTTCTAGTTTGAATCTAGACAACATCATATCCCCAATCATTTTTCTAGTTTGATAGCTAGACATTATTGATAAGTTGTTAGCACCTATTACACTATCATTTTGACATTTGATCGTAATCCTTAATACATTAGTCTATCTCATTTTCATTTTTACCTATCATACTAACTCAGTCCTTTCGATATATTTTTTTAAGAACCTTATATAATCCTTATCCTAGATACATCATCTATCAATAATCACCATAGAACTAGAACCCAACTTCATTGACCAATACATAATTGCCCATAAGTATGAGATCCTAGTGAAGTTCATTACAATGGGTGTATCACTTCCTAAAGGTGTTGATCCCCTATCACTCATTGCACCTCATGTCCAAGTTCCATCCTATGAATCCCATACCAATCCTCCATCTGATAGTCATAAACCACCATCCACCCATTCCACTATTAGAAAATGGTATCTAATCTTAGCCACCTCAAATCCATCCACCTAGTCATCCACAACCATCTAATCATAAATCCAATGCTTCCACATCTAAGTCAAAAAATGAAGTGGGTCCTTACACTCAACTTCCCATATCATTGGAAACCCTTTTCAAATAGCTTGTCACCACTAACATGATGGTCTATCTACCTATTTCATATCTTGATCCTATTAATCATATACCCTCTTGGTATTACATAAACCAATATTGTTCATACCATCAAACTTGGGTTCATACTATTAATCGATTTCAACCTTTCTCTATTTAACCAACCTCTCCCTCCACCCTCAAATGATGAAGAAGAATGATAGGGAAAATTTGCCAAAATAATTCTATAAATCCTATTGCATATCTATAATCAAGTCATAAAGCATCCATATATAATCTAAAACTAAACTATTACTTTGTCAATCCGAGCCTAAATCATCTACTTTCAAATCCTAGAAGGATTTAATGTAAGGCAAGGGAATTTGGTAAGATTATTGTCATTTTGATTTGTTTTATAAATACTTGTTCTTGGGTTGTTTGCATTTTAAGTTGGAATTTGTATTGTTGAATTCATATAGAGCTCAAAATCCTAATACAATCATAGCTTGAATCATAAAATATAAATCATCAACATCCATTATTATAATTTACATGTCTTGGATTATTAACTGCTGAAATTTTCACTGGATTTAAAATTTGATATTGGAGCCTAAAATTTATAGAGGTTTCCCAATGAATTTGTTATTCTTTGGATGATTACTAACCATTGATCTTATTCTCCCAAATTTAAATACAAGCCCTTGATCTTCCCTCCCTTTCTCTATTTAACCAACCTCTTTGTCTAACCTCAAATGATGAAGAAAAATGATAGGGAAACCATGCCAAAATAATTATGGAAATCCTATTGCATATATATAATCGAGTCATCAAGAATCCATTAACAATTCAAAATCAAGATATCACTTTATCAATCTGATTCTAAATCATTTAATTGCAAATATTAGAAAGAGGTAACATAAGGCAAGGGAATTTCATAAGCTTATTGTCATTTTGATCTTCTTAACAAATCCTTCATATTGAGTAGTTTTTATCTTTTATTTTAAATTTGCATTGTTGAATTCATATAGATCTATAAATCCTACTACATTTTGGTGACCACGATGGGTGCAAAATGGTGCACCAATTTGAGATTTATTCAAAATATTGACAAATAGCAATACACACCCAAAATCATTGACACCAATAGGAAAGGTTAGAGAAAGTAAACCAAAATCAATAGAGCATTCTTACCATCATTTCTACCTTCTCATATCTTCATTCTAGGATAAAAAATTGTGTGATTGATCTTGAATGATTTGATTGTTGGATTGCTTCAAGATGTGGGATAATGGCTTCCAAAATACTATGGATATTGAGAATGGCTTTGAGATTTTTAATGGCTTTTTTGGGATGCACTTATACATGCATTCATTCATTAGTCTTGAGTATGGAGAGGTGGTTTGGTTTTATAGGCATATGGGGGAAAGATCTATGGCCCAAATTTTAATTTGGTCCATCAACTTCTATAGGCATATGGGGGAAAAATCTATTTAGAGTGTCACCATTCTTGCATACTAGATTCTCACTATGATGAATTGCATAAATATGTTACAAAAATAATTCTAAACTTTGTCTTTAAAGGTTCATTAACTTGAATTTAATCTTGTACATGTCTTAGTGATCACACATGCTATAAAATCTTTTTATTATAACATGTTGTGTGTGAGAGAGTGAATTGTGATAAAAAATCACATCGATATACTTGGTTGAGACATCTTAAGGATATAAGAGAAAATATATAAGATAGAGAGAAGTTGAAATATTTGTGGGATTCATGATAAGAAATAACTCCTTGTTATGAGGAGATTAATATGCTTATATATGTAATCCATTATTATGAAATCAATTATGAAATAATATTATGTAACACTCTAACTAAAATATTATTTTGTTTTAGAATACTTTAAGATCCAAGTGTGCTAGAAATTTAAAAAAAATTTAAGGGGAATTTGTGCTCTACTTGCTCCTGTGGATGAGAGAAAACTATCCATGCATAGGTTCTTATGTTTGGATATCACTATTATATATTTATTCAAATCCATGTAATCTACATCGATTAAAGAATTCAGTAGAATGTGTTTTACTCCACATTATATGAGTTCTTCTAGTGACATTGATCTCACTCTCTTGCATGGCATCTACAATTTCCTCGAATATCTATGAAACAAAACCAACACCAAACCATAGTTTGAAATCTAGTGTTCACATGTTTTTATAATTTCATTGGCATATAGTGTAATGTAGTAATTAAACATGTATTAAATATATGATCAATGGAATTATGTGGTCAAACTCATATGTGAATATATATTTTATTTTTTAAATAGTGATAAGTTAGTTAGGTTTTATTTTTGGGTGAAATAGTCTATGTTTTATTTATTATAAAGTGATTTTAGGTTACAAGTTTTAATGCATAAGTGCATCAAGTTTTATATGTATTTACTAGATTATTTGAAAGCTAATTTTTAAATAAAAATATATGTTTGTTTTATTTATTAGTTTGATTTTTAATTATATTTTTTATCAATATTTTAATTTAATATTCTATAGTTTAATAGTGTAAAAATCTTATATTATGTCTAAAGTGTTTATATTAAAGGGAGTCATTTTTTTATTATTGTGTTGATAAATCATGTTAGTGAATATTAGTGCATTTTAAGAGTTAAAATTATAAATCAATCCTTGTACAGAGACATTATAAGGTGAATCTGACATCCAATGGATGTTTCAATATTGTAGGGGTTTGATTATTAAGAAAGCCATGCAAATTAGTTTCATGTTCTAATCTACTGAGTAAGTATATTCCCAATGAAGATTAGAGGTTGGAGGAAAAAAGTGACCTTGAGTTAGTGACTAAATTAGGTGTTGCATTATCCAATAGTAGTATACCAAAGGCAATATCTAATAGTAATAGAGATTTCTTAAGTTCATCATGATCAAGTGGTAGTGATAAATGATAGAGGCTATGGAAGAAGACAATGAGCTATTTTTTCTCATAATATTATATTTTTTTAGTTTATATATTGTCTATAAAAATAAATAATTTTAATCTATAATATCCCTTTCTATAATTATAATATAGAGATCTAAACCAAATAAACTATATTAGATATGCCTTTGGTAATTTTACTAGCTTGGTTGATGTGTTTGAATGAGTTGGTTGATGTGTCTAAATTCATGAAGGATGTATTCATATGAATAGGTTTGTGGGAAACTATTCATGATTATTGAGGTTCCCATAATCATCTAAGTATAAATACCATGAATAAGTTCATGGGTTCCTCTTCATGTTTCTTAGTCATCAAGTAATGTTTTTAATGCATATAAAACAACAAATCTCTACCCTTTATCATATTTAAACTTCTCCTAAAGTTTCAAGTCACCATTCATAGTGTAAGTACCATTTCTCTCATTTACTTCTTTCCAATTAGATCTTTCTATGTCTAGTACTCTCCCAAAATGATATAAATAGTATTAGGTTGTATGGTACAAGTCCAAAAATCCCAAAATATTATCCAACACATCTAATAGAGTCATATTACAATGTTTTATGAAATTCCAAGAGTGGAATCATTATTTATTCTATTTTATATTTCAAAACCTAGGTTTTCTCTTATCTGACTTATGTAAGGCTAAGAGCTATGAAAATTTTGAGTTTTACATACTTTACTCAATCACCATATATCTTCAAAAGGTAAATATGTAGGGTTCTTAGTTACAAAACATGACTATTTTAATGGAATGATGGGTTAGAATAATACTCTTTCCTTTTTTAATGGATTAATGATATATTGAGGTTTGTATCACCTTCTTATAAAATTTCCAAGAGATTTTATCCTTCTGCAAACTATTAAATATTCCAACATGAATTTATATAGAATTCTAACTTCACGTTCCTTGTATGTGTCAATAGGTTTACAGATTAACATTGAGATATAAACCTACTTCATTTACTCAAAATGTTCATAAACCTTAGTCAAGACTTCAATATCCTTTCCACAATTCCAAATTTTTAAATATCTGACAATAAAACCTTTATTGTCTTTCCTTCTTGATTGTGCAAATAGGGTTCTTCTCAAGAATGCATATGAAATTTTTCTTTATCTCCTATACCTTTTATGGATGCCTAAACATAAAAATGGATTTAATTCATCAATAATAAACTCCTCACCATATTTTAATAATCTATAAACACTATCCACAATATCCATTAACTAATTATTCTTGACCATAATACATATTTGTTCTCAATTGATTGTACTCTAAGTTGTACTTTTGATATCTATCAAGATAATTATTGAAACACAAAATAATACTTAATCATGTCAAAACAAAATAACTATATTAATATTAATCTCTTGCATGTAATAATTATTCTTCTAAATAAATCCTAATTCCATTCACATGCCTATATACAACCTATATGTAAAATTTATCTTTTGTAAGTAGAGTTCCTTCATATCTTCATTCTTCTCTTAGATCTCTCTACCTATATAAATAGAAGCTCTCCTCTAAAATACTCATAATATCACTCGCACTATCTCAATTATATGAAAATCATCATTATATTCGTAAACATGCAACAACTTCCTTCTTCCTTGAGAACTCCATGCTTAGAGGGCATTTATAAATGCCAATTTCTTGCTTACATTTTATTGATTCATGTCTTTCACATTTATAACACCCTACTAATACTTTTAGGATCAATTAGGACACGTTACAAACATCATTATTCCTTTTTATTTAACAAAAACCCTTTAACCCTTCTAAAACATAAACACATCATTAAAATATCAAATTTTCTCATTTTTGGTAGAAAATGCCAAAGAGCACTAAACACATAATAAAATGAGTTTCTAGGATTCTTAAAAAGATTCTATGTGGTATTTAATGACTGATAAAAACCTATAATACTAATGAATCCTCATCCCTATCCATTCCTCTTCACTTTTTTGTCTTGTATATTGATGCTTCTACATCATCCTAGGGAAATTTGAGCTCCAGATCAAATTCCTTTGGTAAATATTATTTATTCTTGTATTCCAATTCATTTTTTGATATTTTTATATCCTTTTTTTGTTCCTCTCACCTATACTTTCTCTTATCAGTTGATTTTTGTATTATTGTTTTCTTTCCTTGCTTTGTCTCTTGACTAGCTCCTCTTGTATTTCAATGGAGTATAGAAACATTTGTATCCCATTATCATCTTCATATTTTTACCATTATATATTTTAATCATCGTCATTCTATTTTTTCTTTATCATATTATTCTTCCACGATTTAATTTTTAAATGCCTTTTCTGTTTGTGTTTCATAGTTAATTTCTTTCATACTTATCCTAGTCTTTTCATACACTCCTTGTTGTCCTATTTTCTTGGTAATATTTTCCTTCTTGAATTTCTACTATAATGGCTCTTATTGTTCTTTTATTCTTGTCATATCTCTAATTACACATTCTTGTACCTTTTCATCACTAGATGCTAATTTTTGTGTAAGAGTCTTCACATGGACTCTTTAATCAACTTGATACATCATTCTTCTCTTAAAATTAGGTTTAGATGTATTCAATGATTTTTTTGAACTTATTCCACTATACTTCTTTTCCTATGTTCAATCTCAGTAGCAAAACTATCATTCAAATAGCTCAACTTTATACCTTATTCTTTTTTGTTCTGTTGCTCACCTTTTTGAGGTTTATTTTCTTGTAGTTATTCATCTCTTGGCGTATTAATTAGACTAGTTTTTGGGTAAGAATTACCATCTCTTTTCTCTCTCAATACAAACCTACTCTTATTCTCACCTTTAATCACCTTTTAACTCTTATAGATCTCCTCTAAACATGCATTATTAATTAAACTACCATCTTGATTATTTTTTATATTCTATGCTCAATCATGAGCTCTTTTACTTCCTTGCTTCTTGGAATCCTTCAAGCTTCCACTACTCTTTTACTTACTTTTTTCCCACATTTACTTACTTTTTTTACCTTTATTAAACATAAGCATGCCTTCTTTCATCTATTTCTTACCTTTAATAACTTGCACCTATTGTGCATTCATATCCTTCTCTTTATCTCTATCATATTTCCTATCTATGTCCCAAAACTATTTTGATTCTTATAAATCCTCATATCTACACGCTCTCAATTTATTTCATTCATATTTCTTCTCCTCATTTACTTTCCAAAACACTAGTACTAACCTCAAGTGCTAATGGGCACCCTAATGTTGACCTATATCATCCAAGGACAACAAAAAATCACTATTCACCTCTTCTTCATTCTCCATCTTAGCTGTTACTTTGATTTAATCTTAAAATTCTTTCTTATCTTCATATTTTAGGTTGACTTCATCATCTTTTCTTGGATATAAACCTGTACCACTAACCTTTGGAATGTTTATCACATCTTCTTTATGACATCTACTTGTGTCTATAAAGACCTCATAGTCCTTAGTTTTTCCCATGCTTGCTTCTTTATTCAAATTCATTTTCCTACTAGAAACCATTTATTCATACCACTCATCAATATTTATCTTCAAAATGATCTTATCCATGATGGTTTTCTCATTTCCACCTACTTCATTGCTTTGTCCTTCATTCTTTTCTCTATGGTCTTCACATGAGACCAAATCATACCTTTATCTTCATTCATTAAAGATTTCTAATTTTTTGATTTTTTATAAGACCATATATCTATTTCTATGAAGAAATTATCCCTTTATTTGATTTTCTTCTTTAATGGAGCTTTCAATTTTGTCTCTTTTTTGATATGATAGGGTAATACTTACTCTTCCATTATTTTAAGAGCTCACATACATCCATATTAGCCTCTTGCATCTTATGTGCCCATGTCTTATTCTCTTCTTCATTATTTTCATTCATTGTTTTATCCATGGCCTACTTGTGTTATTTATCTACAATAGGTGTCAATATTGACACTCTTTCATCCTACAACTCATCTTTTACACTTGCATACATATACTAAAAAACCATTAAAATCAAATAATCTAAGCATTGTAGACTCATCAAGTGCTCTTTGCCTCAGTAATTCACCTCATTATTTCCTTTGTCCCATCATTAGATATTATTTATCTTCACAACTTGCTTTATTTTTCATGAATTTCTTCATTTCTCTCTCTAATTATTTGTAAAGCAACATTTTTTCTCTTCATTATTTTTCTTGGCAACTCACCTTTGCTTCTGTATGAGTAGACTTATATTTGTTATAGGTATAATCACTAAGAGGTGGGGGGGGGAGGGGATGAATTATTGATTCTAGATAACCCAATTAAATTCCCAATTATTAAATATTTGGCATATATCAACTTGATCAAGAAACATAAACTTGAAATCATATACATCTAAAGCATACGTAAGAGAATACATCACATGAACACATCATATATGTGGGAAACCCTCTAGTGGAATAAAACCAACTAAACCATATAAGATGTAATATAGTGATATAAAACAAGATCCAACATTTAGACTAGCACCAACTGATCAAGGAGCACCCACCCCTTAATGTAGTCAAGCACCCATTTGACCTTTAGCTAATTCCAACTAGCAAGGAGGATAAAACCCCATAGGTAACCAAGAACCAACTTAGCTACCTCTAATCTGATATCCACCTCTGATCTAATATCAAACATACCTAATGATGGACTCCTCTTGATTTCACTCTTCACCACTCAATCTCTCTCAAATAACCTCTATGTCTTACTCAACTAGCCTCTTTTAAGCTTATTAGATCCAATGATCTATGTGTATATATTCAGAACCTCTATTAGATAATCATGATTGATATTTGTCACAATCTAATGGTCCTAATTGAACTTTACCTTATTTTTCAAAGGTTATCTTCTTGTCTTGAATTTGCACACACATAACTAACACAATTAGTCTAATTAGACCTTGTACTTATAGCACTCTCTTCTTTTAACTCTTCTTCATCAGCCAAAAGGATTTACATATTTTTAATATATTTAATATAGGTCCATACACATGTTAAATTTGAGAAACAAAATATTCATAAGTTGGTCATTACCTCATTATCCCTAAACCACCATCAGGCCTTTGTGAGACCTAAACCAATTAGGCTTTCATACTCACACTTTATATGTGAGATTACTTGAACCACCTTCATCCTTTACCAATGCTTCAAGCACATCAAAACTATTTAAAATATATACTTACTTATACCCATATGGTTACATGATGCTTTTAATACCAACTCACACTTTGAACCTATGAATTAAGTCTCCTTGCTTATCATGTCTTCATACACAAAAAACATACTCTCAAAATTTTAAAGAAACTTCTCAAATATTTCACATAGCCATACAGTTAAATCACGTGGTTGAATCTATTAGTACGTTTGAAACACATTTATGTGATTTAGACACTTCAACACAGGTTTTAATAACTCAAATCAACTCTCTGAAAATGACCACTCAGACTAGGCACACACAATCAAAATATAGTCAAGTTATTTTGACTCTCCATATTTGATCAAAGGTAAAATATGACAAATAATTCCTTCCCATAAGACTTATCAAATTATATAGAATATAAATACTCATTTTCTTATTAAATTTTATTCAAAACACCTTCAAATTACCTCAGTAGGATGGTCACCCAATCTACTAGTGCATTCAAAAAACAACTTATAAGCCTTTGTTCATATTGAATATGGATTGTTAAAACCTCAAAAATCCAAATAAAAGGTCCTCATGGAGTATATAACATTATCCAATATTTATATCATATTGAAACATCAAGAGACTATCAATAAAAACTCAATTATCTGTCTTATGTCCCTTACGAAACATGGTCAAACACATAGTCAAATTTAGAGCTTAATAACTTTGATTATATGAACATTCAAAACTTATAAGAAGATTATTTGTATGTGCCATGAATTCATCTTCAATTTTTATTCTTAATTAATCATAAAATTTTACATGGATCAAAATATATAGATAAAATCTAAGCACTAGATTTCCCTCATAAATTTGAATATTTAAATTCCAATGGTCATTGTGTAAATTTTAAACATTGGACACTTTAACATCATCTAGTGATCCCTGGAAACATTGAACAAATGTGATTCATCAATCTCCTCAAAATTATCCTACCTTTAACTCTTTAATGATCATCTTTTATCTTTAACATTCGTATCTATGAGACACTTGGCACCTGTGTGTGCCTTCTGAGCACATTGACTATGGACTCCAATGAAATTCTACCACTTAGCATCCATATGTGCCTTCTAAACATATTTTGACATATTGACTAAATAAGCACCATTGGATCACTATTGATAAGATCACACACTCTATTAAATCCATATCCCATCAGATAAATTTCTCATAGTTAGATCTTTGATCCAATTTAATGCTCATTGTAGATATTTGATAACACAAATTTGGCTAAGTATGGGAACTTAATAAATTTTTTCTTAAAAGCCATATTTTTACCTTAACAAATTTTTCTACACTCCATATCTAGACCTAAAATTTGAACCATATAATCTCCTCACATAGGGGAATCCATCCATGTATCAAACTCTTCTTGAAACCTTCACACATATGAATTATGATGTCATCAAGATGCTTACTCAATTTATCTATCAAGATGAATACTTGAACCTAGACACTCATTTGACTACTTTGATGAATTATGTTCACTTTCATAAGCATTATAAGAACTCATAACACCCCATCAAGTCTCTAAAACATGTTCATATCATCAATATCATCCATCAATTTCTTCACTAAGTCAAATACACTCCAAACCATCAATCTGATCACTTTATCATTAATGTACTAGTAACACATGCTCTCTTTGACCTCAATGACAATAAAACATCAATGGTCATGCTCAACAATATCCACCTTTATCATTGATGTACAAACACACTCTAAATTACTTCTTACTCATCTGAACTTATTCATTCCGATCTTTCTCCCCCTTTGACATTAATGGCAAAGGGTCTCTTCCTCAACATGTCAACTATTATTCCTCAACATAAAATATGCATTAAAGCATATGAATCAATTGATCCCCCTTTCACCTACACCAATCTGGAATTGGACTTATCTAATCCTTAAACTTGACAAACTACTCGTAAAACTTAAAAATCTCCCTCAACATCATGCTCCATATCTTGAAATCTATTCTAAAAACATATACCAATCTAAACATGGGATTATATGATCCTTGGACCTATCAACCTATAGATATCACTATCTCTCTTTGCTCATGCATGAAGATTCAATAACTTGTCAAAACATATGACTTGGATTTATCAAGTCATCATATACATTTTATTGAATTCACAACTATAGTAGACATCTTCATACTTATATCATGACTAAAGCATCTTTACATATGATCCCCCTCACATCATGCACATCTTCTTCAACCCACTCAATCTAACTAAGTTAGCTATCCCTTATCCAAACATATCTTCAAATGATATTCTTTCCCTATAATAACAACCAAAGCTCAACTGGTATCTACTGTGCTTCCTCTTGCTTGTCAAGTGTCTCCTTGAATCCTAGATATAGACACCCTAACCCATAATATCCTAGAACAATGTGAAACTAGGAGTTTTCCACAACTCCTCATATTCCTTCTCCTTATTGGTCATATGATAACGATAGTTCTTCTTCTTTTTTTTAGGCTTAAGGGAATAACATTCTCATCCACTACAATATTCTCGTTTTATTTTAATAGTGAATTGACAATACATGGAGATAACACATATTCATGACATATCTTTTCATCTGAAAAAAGAGCCTCATCACCAGGTATTGAAAATTGATGTTCTTTTCATGAAACATGCTCAATAATATTAGGATGTTCTCTTAGATATATACATACCTCATAACTAGCCTCATTTATCATTTTGGTCTTTTCTTTGAGCTTGACTTGAAATAAATCTTGATTCTCCTTTTATATCTAAACAAATGATACATTCTCTTGCCATTCCTGAACCTTTTTCATATTTGACTACTCTTTTTCTTTATTAGGTAGTCCACCTTGATTTTTCAGCTCAACTAATTTATTTTTCCTTGTCTTCATTTCCTTAGTATTCCATACCAAGGATTGACCTTTCTTGAGCACATTAGGATGTTTATGCACCTTCTTATGAATTTAGATATTTATTTTAAAAAATATTGAAATATGACAAACTTGATCACAATTAAAACAAATAAAATTATTCATACCTTCTTCTTGATGAATATTATGAATCTCAGCAAACATAGCAACCCATCTCTTAGGTTTATTATGCTCAAACTTAATTGTCTTAGGTCTCCATACCTGGGTTAGTCATTTCCCATGAAATCTAAGGCATAATCTATCAATATGTCTCATATCATGATAATTATAGTAGACTACATTATCCATACCTCTAGCTGACCAACTGCTCTTCCTTCTATAGTTTATTTCATTATGACCAAAAGGATTACATGTAAACCAGTGACTATGAAATTAAATTTCATACTTTATAGCCTTTGGTTGCTTGATAGGTCTTCTCATTTTTAAATTAGTGCTTGCATCCTACTTGTATTGAGATGACCTCTTTTTCTCTTTCTTAGTCTCATTTACCTTGACAATAAATTTCTCATGCTCAACCTTCAATGAATCTAGATTGATTTTCAATTGAACTCTCTCATCCTCTTTCGCTCTTATAATTGAACTTATAGATTCTAACTAAATTTTGAGAACTTGGATAGTCTCCTTATTCCTCGTATCATCTTTAGCCATGTCATATTTTAATCTACATGTTTTCTTTTCAATAATCTTTATAGAGTCAAGATTGGACTTCAAATCATCATGCTCACCTTGATTTGAAGTCAACTTGGTATTTATCTCTTCTAAATGAGTTTTGAGATGTTTTCATTCTTCCTATGTTGAACTTAGATTAGTCTTTGTAATTCTTAATTGATCCTCAAGATCCTTCATGGTCATTTTGTCTTCTTTGACTGTTTAACTTAAACTCTCAAACTTTGTTTGAAGATGACTTATCTTTTCACTATGTTTCATGAACTATTATTTAAGATCCTTAGGCCTCATCTCATGTTTATCATCATTGGAATTATAATTACTCTTACAAGTATCAATATGACTAATCTATTCTTCAAGACTTTTGACCATTAATCTCAAATCAGGATTTTATTGCCTCAACTACTTAGCCATCTTTGTAACTTGGATCACCTTAAAGTGGTTAAAATTTGAAAATAAGGTCATGCTCTGATACCAATTATTAAAGTTATAGTTAGTAAGAGGGGGTTGAATTAGGGATGATAGGTAATCCAATTAAATTTCCAACTCTTGAACATTCAACATATATCAACTTGATCAAGCAACATAAACATGAAAACACATACATCGAAATCATACATCACATGAACATATCATATATGTGTGAAACCCTCTTGAGGAATAAAACCCACTAAACCATGAAAGATGGAATATATTCTTATAAAAAAAGATCCAACATTTAGACCAGAACCAAATTATTAAGGAGCACCCACTCCTTAATTTAGTCAAGCACCCACTTAACCTTTAGTTATCTCAAACTAGCATAGAGGATATAACCCCCTAGGAAATAAAGCATCAAATTAGGTACCTCTTATATGATCTCCACCTCTGAGTTGATGTAAAACACACCTGATGATGAAGTCCTCCTACTTACACTCTTCACCCCTCAATCTCTCTCAAAGAGCCTCTAGGGCTTACTCACTCAACTAGACTCTTCTAAGCCAATTATGTCTAATGACATGTGTATCCATATTTATCACCTTTATCAGATAATCATGACTGATCTTATTAAAACTCTAATGTTCCTAACAAACCTATACCTTCTCTTTCAAATGTTTTCTTCTTCACTTGAATCTACACACACATAACTAGATCCATATACACATACTTTGGAAAATGCTTTACATATTTTTTATACCATTAACATAGATCCAAATACATGTTACATGTGATAACCACACTCTTAATAGGTCTATCATTACCTCATTATTCCCAAATCACCATTAGGTGTTGGTGAGACCAAAACCAATTAGGCCTTAATATTCACACTTTACATGTGAGACTATTTGGAACACCTTCATCCTTTAAAAATGATTAAAACACATCAAAAATATTTCCAATATCCCATTTATTTATTCCATATGTGTCCATGCCACATATAATAACAAATCATATTTTAAACATACTAGTTTAGTCTCCTTGTTCTTCAAGTCTACATACAGAAAAAACACAATTTCAAACTCTTGAAGTAACTACTCAAATATTTCACATATCAATATGATTATATCACATGGGTGAATAATTTATGACCTATTTAATACTTTTATTTTCTTTATAGACTTCAACATATGCTTTAAGAATTCAAATCAACTATCTAATTATGACCACTCAGACTAGTCACACATAGTCAAAATATAGTCAAGTTATTTTGAATCTCCATATCTGATCATGGGAAAATATGATAACCAATGCCGTCTCATAATCCTTAGAGACTTATATAACATCTACATATTAATTTTATTCTTCAATTATTATCATAACAAATTCAAATTACGTATGCAATACGGTCACTTAATCTGCCAATGCATTCAACAAAGAGAGTTAACTTCAAAGCCTTTGTCCATATTGACGATGGATTGGTCAAACATAAAAATTAAAAAAGGAAGGTATTAATGGTGTATATAACACTCACCAATAAGTATATCATATTAAAACATCTATACATTATCAAGAGTAACTCAATTATCTTCCTCAGGTCAGTTACAGATTATGGTCAGACACACAATCAACTTTGGAGCTTAATAACTTTTATTATCAAACATTAAAACCTTATAAAAAGATTATATGGATTTATCTTTAATTCATCTTGAAATTTTAATTTTAATCCATTATTAAATGCATCCTTGATCAAAATATATATCTCAAATACTAATAACTAGTTTTTCCTCATAAATTTCAATATTTAAATTCCAATGATCACTCTACAAATGTTGAACATCAAACACTTTGAACTCATCTCATTTTCCCTAAAAACTTTGAACAAATGTGATTTATCAATCTCCTTAGAATCATCCTATATTTAAATCTTTAATGCTCACTATCTATCTTTGACATAGGCATCCACAATTAAGATACTTGGCACCCTTACGTGCCTTGTGAGCACATTGACCATTGACTCCATTAAACTTCCACAACTTGGGAGCCTTGCATGACTTCTAAGCATACTTTGACATGTTGAATAAACATGCACTATTGAATCAATACTGACAAGATCACACACTCCATTGGATCCTTATCTAATCAGATAATTTTTTTGTTGTTAGATCTTTTTTTCGATTCAACACTCATCGTAGATCTTCAATATCACAAATTTGGCTAAGTATGGGAAATTAGTAAATTATTTCTGAGAAGAAAACTTTTCACCTTAATAAATATTTTTACACTCCATATCCAGACCATAAATTTGAACCATATGATTTACTCACATAGGGTAATCCATCCATGTATTAAACTACTCCTCAAACCTTCACACATGTGAAATATGACCTCATCAAACTACTTACACAACTTTATCTATCAAGATGACTCCTTGAACATAGACACTCAATTGACTACTCTAATTAATTTCATTTACTTCTATAATAATTCTAATCACTTATAACACCCTATAGGATCTCTAGAACATGTCGATATCATCATTATCATCTATCACTTTCCTCATTAAGTCAAATACTCTATAAACCATTAGTCTGATCACTTTGCCATTAATGTAATAATACCACATGTTATCTTTGATATTAATGAAAGCCAAAAATCAATGACCATGCTAAAAAAATATTCTACTTGATTTTCTTCTCAAGGACCAACCATATCACTAGCATTTTTCTTGATGCATGTGCTCCACCATGAGCATTATCCTCTCTAAGCATTGCCCCAAATATTTTCTTATCTCTTTCACCTCTTCTTATATATCCATCTCTTTTATTTTGGTTTTTTCTCACCATCTTATATTTGTGGTACATTGTCTCATCCATGCCCTAATTTTTAATTTTTTTATTCACTGGCTGTGTCTCACTTGGACCTTTCTTTCTCAACAAGTTTGCCTACTTGTCCCCAAGGACCTAACTTGGGTCTTCTTCACTCTATTTTCCCTTATTATCTTTATTATAACTTGGATTATATCTCTTATTTATCTTGTAATTAATTTTCTAACAATTATCTTCACCTTCTTTAATCCTTAATGGCTTTAAGGCTGCCACCACGACTTGTATTTTTTTTAAAGTTTATATGGTCTTTATCTTATCTAGGCTCTTATTACCTAGTATTTAAGTCCTTCACCTTGGACTTAGGGGATATAACTTATTCATTCACTAATATTATTATTTATGCTAACCTCAATGGGTCATACCTACAAATTTTTTCAACTTAAAAAAGTTCTTCATAAGTAGAATTTTTTCATAAATGCATTAACAAATTATCAAATAAATGTACTTTTTTTAAATTTTAATCTTGTCCATTCTTATTTTCCAGTAGGATATTCTCACTCTAATACTAGCTTATGTAGATACAACCATCAACCTATGTTCTCTACTAGGTCCTCCTATCTAGATCTTATCCCTCTTCTCTCCTACCTGCAAATTATTTTCTTTGGTCATATGGACCATAGTTCTATCTACACCCTCCTTGCTTCATAACCCCATTTATACATTATAAATTTAATAACACATCAAAACACCATTTATGGTATCTTTTGGTCATAAAAATATTTCATGTACTCACATGGAATCTTTATTCGCTCACTAGTTTTTTCTACACACCAATGGCTCATGACAAGACTAATGCTCCTTGTAGCCCTTCAAACACCTAAAATTGAAGTTATAAATCATATAAAAAGTTTTAAAATATAATAAAACAATTTTAGGTACCCTTTATCATATTTAAACTCATCCTAATGTTTCAAGTCACCATTCACATTGTAAGTACCTTTTCTCTCTCTTACTTCCTTCCAATTAGGTCTTTCTATGCATAATACACTCCCACAATGATACAAATAATAATAGGCCATATTGTAATAGTAAAAAAATTAAAAAATATTTTAGATCACATATAATAGAGCTATATTGTAAAGTTTTACGAAATTTTAAGTGTGGAATCATCAGTTATTCCATTTGTTATTTCAAAACCCTAGGTTTTATCTTATCAGGCTTGTGTAAGGCTGAGATTTATGCAAATTTTGAGTTTTAAATAATTTAAAATGAATTATAAGGTATTTTTAGGTCTTATACACATATAATAACCTATTAAAGTAGTTATTTAACCTCACTCAATCACCATATGTCTTCAAAATCCAAATATGCAGGGTTATGAGTTATAAAACATGACTGTGTTAATGGAATGATGGGTTATGAGAAGAATATTGACTTATTTAATGTAATAATTATCCACTGGTGTATTTATAACCTTTATATAACATTTACAAGATATTTTATCCTTTATCATACTCTTAAATCTTCTAACATGAATTTATACATAATTTTATCTTCATGTTCCTTATCTGTGTCAATAGGTTTAAGTAATATAATTGAGTTGTGAACATAATTAATGAATTTAAAATGTTAATAAACCTTATTAAATACTTTAATATCCTCTCTACACATCTAAATTTTTAAATATCTCACAATAAAACCTTTATTGTCTTTCATTTGTGACTGTGCAAATAGGGTTCCTCTCAAGACTATGTATGAAAATTTTATTTATCTCGTCTCTTTAGTTTATTAATAAGCATAAAAATAAATTATATTCATCAAGTATAAACACCTCAATATTTTTAGTTTATCACCATAATTTATGTATCCAGAAAAACCTATCCATGGTATCCATTAACTAATTATTCTTGATTGCAACATAAAATTGCACTCAATTGATTGTATTGCAAGTTGTACTTTTGATATCTGTCAAGATAGTTATTGAAACAAAAAATAATCATGAATCATTCCAAAAATAATAATTATATTAATATAAATATCTTTCTTTCAATAATTATTCTTAAAAAAAAACCTAGTTCCATTCACAAGCCTATACAGAACATATGTGTAGAGTTTCTCATTTATAGGTAGAGTTCCTTCATATCTTCTACTCTTGGATATATCTACCTATATCATTAAATAATATCCTATAAAATCCTACTAATATCACTCCATCTCTCTCAATTACATGAAAATCATTATTATATTCCTAAATATGCAATAAATTCTTTATTTCATTCCTACTCCATGTTTGGAGGGCAGTTATAAATGCCCAGTTCTTGCTTACATTTTCTTGATTCATGTATTTTACATTTAGAACACCCTAGCAATATTTTTAGAACCAATTATGACTACTTAAAAACATCATTCTTCAATTATATTTAGCAAAAATACCTAAACCCTTCTAAATCATTAACAAGAGATTCAAATTTCTAATTTAGTCATTTTAGCAGGAAATGCCAAAGAGCACTAGAAATTTAACAAAATGACCTTCTAGGATTATTTAAAAAATTATATGCGGTATTTCATGACCCCTAAAAACCTCTAAGACCAATGAAGTCTCATGTATATCGATTCTCTTTCACTTTTTGCTCTTGTCTATTGATGATCATGTATCATACTAGGGAAATTTGAGCTCCAAATCAAATGCCTTTTGTCCATATTATTTATTATTGCTTTATAATTCCTTTAATGACATTTTGATATCATTTTGTTGTTCCTATCACCTATACTTCCTCTTGTAAGCTACTTTTTGTATTACTGTTATCTTTCATTGATTTTTCTCTTTACTAACTCCTATTCTAATTTAATGGAGTATATAAACCTTCTTATCCCTTTGTCTTTTTCATATTTTTACCATTATATCTCTAACTAATTATAATTATATTTTAAATATTTTTCATATTCTTCTTCAACCATCTGATTTCTAAACACATTTTCTATTTGTGCTTCTGTTCTTCTTCCTTTCATAACCATCTTAGTCTTTTCATGCACTCTTTGTTGTCTTATCTTCTTGGGAATGTTTTCCTCATCGTATTCATATTTTAATTCCTTTTTTTTTCTATTATTCTTTTCATATCTTTAGTTACACCTTCTTGCACCGTTTCATCACTAGATTCTAATTTGTGAATATGAGTCTTCATATGGACTTTTTGATCAACTTGAGACATCATTCACCTCTTCAAATTAGGTTCAAATGTACTTAATGATTTTTGGAAACTTATTCCTCTATACTCATTATGCCTATGTTCAATATTAATATTAACACTATCATTCAAATAACTCAAGTTCATACCTTATTCTTGTTTGTTCTCTTGCTCACCTTCTAGCAGTTTATTTAATTGTAGTAATTTAAATCTTGGAATATTAATAAGATAGATTATTAGGATATAAATACCCTATATTTTCATTCTCAATACAAACCTACTCTTATTATCTACTTGAATCAACTTTGGACTAGTATAGTCTCCTTTACACATGCATTCTTCAGAAAACTACCCTCTGGACTATTTTTTAATATTTTTTACTCAATCATGAGCTCTTTTACTTCTTTTCTTCTTGGATATTATTTTTCTATTATTATGAAAATCTTTATCCTCTTGTATGATCCTCCAATGTTTCCACTACCCTTATACTTGCTTTTGTGTCACATTAGCTTACTTTATTTTGCCTTTATTAAACACAATCATTCCTCCTTTCTTCCATTGCCTACCTATAAAAACTTGCACCTAGTATGCATTCATATCTTTCTCTTTACCTCTATCATATGGCCTATCTATAACAAAAATATTTTTTTATTCCTATAAACCCCAATGTCTACATGCTCTCAATTTCTTGATTTCACATGCCTTCTACTTGTT
The DNA here is from genome assembly GCA_037957365.1 of Torreya grandis. NCBI lineage: Eukaryota > Viridiplantae > Streptophyta > Pinopsida > Cupressales > Taxaceae > Torreya > Torreya grandis. Next base: position 349,865 of record JARHVA010003175.1, read on the forward strand.
TACTTTCCAAAAAACTTGTACTAACCTCAAATTCTCTTGGGAAGCCCAATGGTGACCTATATCATCCAAGGACAACAAAAACTCATTATTTACCTCTTCTTAATTCTCCAACTCATTTAAAACTTTGATTTCCTCTTCAAATGTTTTCCTATATTTATCTTATAGGTCCACTTCATCATCTATGTTTAGCTATAAACTTGTATCATTAACCTCTTGAATGCATATCATATCTTGTTTATGAGATCTACTTGTCTCTATAATAACCTCATTATCCTTATTGGTTTATCCCATTCTTTCTTCCTTCTTCAACTTCACCCTCATACTGAGAATCATTTGTTCATATAACCTATCAATCTATGTTTTCATAACCATCTTATCCATCATGGTTTGCTCATTTACACCTAGTTCATTGCTTTGTCCTTCACTCTCATCCTATTGGTCTTCACATGAGACCAAGCATTCACCTTTTTCTTCATTCATTAAAGACTTCTATTTTTTTAATTTTTTGTTAGACCATATATCATCTTCTCGGAGCAAAATATCACTTTTTTGACATTCTTCTTTATGTTATCTTTAAATTTTATCTCTTTTAACAGTATGATATCTTCATCCTGCCTATCAATTTAGTTTTAAGAGCTCACATATCTCCATCTTAGTGTCTTTCATATTATGTGCCCATGTCTTATTCTTTGCTTAATTATTTTCATTGATGGATTTTTCCATGGCCTACTTGTGTTTTTTGTCTACATTAGGTGCTAAGGTTGACACTCTTTCGTCCAACAACTCATATTTTACACCTACATATATACACTCAAAATTACCATTATAAATAAATATTTTAATCCTTCTAGCCTCATTAAATGCTATTTTCCTCAGTCCTTCACTTATTTTTTTCCTCGTCCCATCATTAAACAATCTTTATTTTCACAACTTGCTTCATTCTGTGTGAATTTCTTCATTTATCTCTCTAATTATTTTCAAATCAACCTTTTGTTATCTTCATTATTTTTATTGGCAAATTTCCTTTGTTTCTCCATGAGTAGCCTTATATGCCACTTTACCTTTATTATTAAGAACCAACCATATCTCATGCATTATTCTTCATGAATGTGCTCCACCATGATCACTATTCTCTCTAAGCTTTACCCTAAATATTTTATTATCAATTTCACCTCTTCTTCTATATCCATATCTTCTTTTTTGGTGTATTATTTCATAATCTTCTATTTGTGGTAACTTTGTCTCAGCCATGCCCTACTTTTTATTTTCTTTATATTCACTTTTGAGGCCTCATTCGGACCTTTCTTTTCTATCACGTTTTCCTAATTTCCCCCTATGACCTCACTTAGGTATCCTTCACTCTCTTTTCCCTTCTTCTCTTGACTCTCACTTGGATTCTCTCTCTAATTGATCTTGTACTTGAGTTTTTAATATATCTATTCAACTTATTCAAACCCTAATGTCTTTAGGTTTCCACCAGAACTTCTATTTTTTTTAATCTTTTATGATTTATATCTTCTCTAGGCTCTTCTTTCCTAGTCTTTAAGTCCTTCACCTTAGACTTAGGGGTTATAACTTCTTCTCTCATTAATCTTCTTCTTTATGCTGATCTCAATGGGTCATACCTGTACCTTGGTTCAACTTATAAATATTCTACATAACTTGAATTTTTTTCATCAACATATTAACAAATTATCAAATAAATGTACCTTTTATTACTAGTAATCTTGTCTATTCTTCTTTGCCAGTAGAATATTGTCACTCTAATACTAATTGATCTAGATACAATCACTAACCTCTTCTCTCTAATATGTCCTCCTATTTGTATATTAACCCAACTCTTCTCTTTTAATTGTAAATTCTTTTCTTTGGTCATATAGACCATAGGTCTATCTACACCACCGTTTCTTCATAAACACAATTATTACGTTATAAATTTAGGAACACATCCACACAACATTTATGGTCTCTTTTGATTATAAAAAAAACTTGTGTGTACTCACTTGGAAGATCTTTCCACTCACTAGTTCTTTATACACGTTAATGGCTCGTGACAAGAGTAATCTTCCTTGTAGCCCTCCAAACACCTAAACCTTCAAGGCTTGAATCATCCACAAATTTTTAAAATAGAATAAAACCATTTTTATATACCCTTTTTCATATTTTAATCCTCGTAATGTTTCAAGTCATGATTCACATTTTAATTACTTTTTTTCTTACTTACTTCCTTCCAATTAGGTCTTTCTAGGCCTAATACACTCCCAGCATGATAGAAACCATATTAGGCCATACGGTACTGGTTTGAAAATCATAAAATATTGTAGAGAACATATAATAGATTTAAATTATAATTTTTTATGAAATTTGAAGGGTGCAATCACTAGTTATTCCATTTTTTATTTCAAAACCTTAGGTTTTGTCTTATCAGGACTGTGTAAGGCCGAGAGCTTAAAATAATGCAAATTTTGAGTTTTAAATACCTAAAAAAATTAATAAATGTATTTTGAGGTCTGACCCAATTATCTCCACCCATTCAAATAATTATTTGACATTAATCAATAACCATATGTCTTCAAAAGGCAAATATGTCAGGTTCTGAGTTATAAAACATGACTGGGTTAATGTAATGATGGGTTAGGATAAGAATATTTACTTATTTAATGTATTAATTATCTATTAGGGTATGTATCACCTTCATATAATATTTATAATTTATTTTATCCTTTATGAAACTCTTAAAGCTTCCAACATGAATTTATATATAATTTTAACTTCATGTTCCTTGTCTATGTCAATAGGTTTAAGGATTAACATTTAGATATGAACCTAATTCATGCATAAAAAATGTCCAAAAAACTTAATAAATAATTCAATGTCCTCTCCACATTTATAAATTTTTAAATCTCTCATAAGAAAACCTTTATTGTCTTTTACTCTTGACTATGCAAATAGGGTTCCTCTCAAGACTATGCATGAAATATTTTTTTATCTCTTGTCCCTATGATGGATGCTTGAGCATAAAAATGGATTTGATTAAATAATAATAATTTTTTCACTATTTTTAATATATCATAATAATTTTATAATCCATAAATAACTATCCATAATATCCATTAACTGATTATTATTGACTATAACACAAAATTACTCTCAATTGATTGTATTGTAAGTTATACAATTGATATCTATCAAGATAGTTATTTAAACATATAACAATCATTAACCATTAAAAAATTGTAGTAATAGTAATATCTTTCTTGGAATAATTATTCTTCAAAAGATCTCTTAATTCCATTCACAATCCTATATACAACATGTTTGCATATTTTCTCTTTTGCAAACAGAGTTCCTTCATATCTTTATCTTATCTTAGATATATCCACATACATCATTATAAAATATCATATAAAATAATCCTAATATATATATATATATATACATATATATATATATATATACACATATATATATATACATATACATATATATATATATATATATATACATATATATATATATACATATATATATATATATATATAGATATATATACATATACATATATATATATATATATATATATATGTATATATATATATATATATATATATGTGTGTATATATATATATATGTATATATATATATATATATATATGTATATATATATATATATATATATATGTATATATATATATATATATGTATATATATATATATATGTATATATATATATATACATATATATATATATATATATGTATATATATATATATATATATATATATATATATATATGTATATATATATATATATGTATATATATATATTTGATAAGATCATTTTGGTGTGTGGAAGAGCTCAAATGGAGTTACGGGTCAAAATTAATGACCTTCAAAAGGTTGGCATATTTTTTATGCATTATGCAACAATAAAAAAATAATGATTCAACAATAATGGTCAATTGAATTTTCAAAAATTTATCCATATAATAAATAAAATCATTAAATCAATAATAATAATAATAATAATAATAATAATAATAATATTAATAATAATAATAATAATAATAATAATAATAATAATAATAATAATAATTAAAGTAATAAGGATTCCCAAAATACTTTAAGTTGAAAAAAACTCATGGTAAGTTGATTTTTCATGAAGTGGAGTGCTAGTGAGATTTTACAAAGTCAATGGACCCATACACAGTCTTGTTGAACCAGTAGCATAACCATTTAATAATGCGTGTCTCCGTGTTATGGATTTTAGGATCAATTCTAACACCAAGGAGGTGAACCATAACACAAGATAACCATGAGTGATTAATAACTCAAGGGTCACTAAGGAGATAAAATTAAGGATAGAGAAAGAACAAAAAACACACGCATAAATAAGGTGAGACCAATAAAATGTGAAAAGTGGTAATGATATAAAAACACAAAATGATGGTGGCTCAGTAGCATATCATACATGTTATACCTTTTAAAGTGACTTCTAAATTCTCAATTTCCCCTCGAGTATACCTAAGATGTCCAAACCCACCCTTGATCCTAGCTCATGGCCTGTTTCCTACATCCACTAAATAAGACATCAATATTACCTAAATGATGTTGATATAAATAATAAACAATAATGAATTTAGGATGAATCATTAACATGAAATAATAATTTAAGCATAGTCATCTATAGTTGTAAAGAGACCAGAGTAAATATTGATAACCATAACCCTAAGCATGCCTTGTGAACATAACCAACAACTACAAGAGTAATCAATGTCAATCTGCATTAGTGAAACATGCTAAAGAATAACATATAATAATGTAACTGAACTAAAGCAACATAAATAATAGGATAAAATGAATCTAATATAAGGCTTAACCATGATATATCATAATCACAATAGCGACCCAAGATATCTCACAACTCAACCATCTAAAATATAACAGACATCAATAGTCGTTAGTCCAAGTGATATCAAGACATGCTAAAACAAATAAAAATTATATATAATGGATCATAACATCAGGTCATGACATATAGTATCATTTTGGTAGATAAATACTTGAACAAATTATATAAACTATGATAAAGCAGTATAATCAAGGATTATACTCATATATTTCATAAGTTATGACCTTGAGAGTGGATAATGCTATGGAGGACAATTTATCTAACAAACACCCAACAATCGACCTCGAGAGTGGATAATTTTATGGAGGAGAACTTATGACCTTGAGCCAAACACCCAATAGTCGACCTTACAAGTGCTAGTATGAGAAAAAGAGTGAGATTGAGTGAATGGTATAAGAGATGCTAGAATCAAGTATTATTTTGCATAGTTAGAGTTTCTATTATTCTCCAATATTCATAGTGCTTGAAATGGATGAAAATTAGAGCACGTGATTTTACTATAGAGATTTTTTAAAAGTACCATAAAACATTAGTTTAATATTTTTTGAACAAGTGAATTTTTAGATAGGCTACATTGATATTTTTTTTTAAAAAAAAAATCTCAGATCTAAGTATCATAAAATTATAAATATAGAAAAGGACATTAAAAAAATTGATGAAAGGTCTTTAATATATATATTTTTATTTCATTTAGTCTTACAAATACCCTTTCTACATTTCAAAATCTGATTAATTCCACATTCAATCCATTTTTAGGAAGTTTATCAATTTTATTTGATGACATAGTGTTTGAGATTAAAACATGGGAATATAATAACTACCCTGTTTTATAGGTTTAAAAAAATCTTAAGCAACATAAAATTTATGCAAAGCCTTCTAAGCTTGCATTTCAAGTCAAAGAGGTGGACTCTTTGTGTTAAATTTTCTATCATGAATGAATTAGGTTGAATTCTAGCAAGATAAATGAAATTATAGAGTGGAAAATTTCTAAAATTATAGAAAAATTGTTAAAATTATTAGGACTTATAGGTTTCTACCACATATTTCTAAAAATGTATGGGAGCATAAAAACACTGCACAAAAAAAATTAATTTTTTTTCCTTCTATTAGAGTAATGCAACCATTAGATCATTTAAATGGATTAAGGAATCCATGTATAATAGTTTAGTCTTAATTGCTCTATATTTTGTATAAGATTTTACTATGGAATGTGGTGCTTCAAATCAAGGCATGAGTGTAGTTTTCATGTAAGAAGGAAGGTCTATTTATTTTTAAACTAGAAAACTAAAAGGAAATAATTAACTCACTGAAATTTATGAAAGGTACATATTATGTATTTATGATGTGGTTAATAAATGCATACCTTATATAATGGGAAGACTAGTCACAACATTCTAGAAAAATTGTTTGAACAAAGACTATTCTAAAAGAAGTATAGTTTAATTACATATGCAATTTATGTAAGGGATGAATACAAAAATAATTTATGTATGTCATCGTGTCCATATTATATGTGGATTGGGTGGATGAGGAAAACTTACGATATCAACAAAATATAAAAACATATCATATTTTTAAAAATGTCCAGCGATTCTCAACACTTCAAATACATTTGTATGAAAATGGGACTCCCTTTAATTTTATTTTTAAATGTACTTAGTGTTGGGTGAATATTTTGTCACCATCTGAATGATGAAAAAATGGTTACATAAACCACAACATAAGGAGATTTAGGTGGTAAAATGGGTACGGTGACCACAACCAAAATGAGATAAATCTCTCCTCTCAGCAAGGGGAGGTTCCCTATATATATATATATATATATATATATATATATATATATATATATATATATATATATATATATATATATATATATATATATATATATATACATATATATATACATATACATATATATATATATACATATATACATATATATATATATACATACATATATATATATATATACACACACACACACACACACACACACACACACACACACACACACACACACACACACACACACACACATATATATATAAGCTGAAAGTAGACATAGGGGTGAAATCATACAATCCATCTCTCTTTTTTTGGAGATGATGTTCACAAAGAAAAGGAGAATTCATAGGTAATTGCTGAAGGCATTTCACTTCTTTCAGAAATGATGTTCAGAAAACTATAGGATTCTCCCTGGGTTGTAACAAAAACCACAAGAAACCCACGAAAGCACAAAGTCTTTCGTTGTTCCTCCCACTGATTAGGAAAAAGGAACATAGTAGTTTGAAGCATAGCCCAAAGTCTCCTCTTCAACTACAACAAAGTAAAAGGTTATGAAGGATAAGGGGAGATCAAAGTTTCTCCAGTATCCTTTACACAGAACATAGACTTAAGGCAATTATGGCAGCACAAAGTCTCCCACAGTCAGCTTCAGGACATCTTCCAACTTATTTCCACTTGTTCTACTTATTTGATTAAATGGACAAGAATTTATTTAGGAAAAAGACATAATAACAATTTCTTAGATGACACAAGCTATTTCAATAGAAAGTCTGAAAGGTTACTTGCTTTCTTATTTAAGAAAATATGATTAATAGTCTGAGCTCAAAGTCTTAGGAATGCCTTTCAATTTGGGTATATCTTCGCTTCTAATAATAGAGAGATCTCTTTTATATAAAATGAGATATTACAATATATAACATCACAAGAAAGACTTGGGTGCTTGTTTTCATGGAAATGGCCCATGCTAAATTAAATACATTGAATATCTATGAAAGGGCCATGCTAGAACAAGTCATCAACCTTTGACTTTGGCATTCTAAATTATCTCAAATGTCTCCTCTTAATCATGGGTTACTTGGTCTTCTTTATGACGTTTGCATGACTATTTATTCGCCTTTACTTAATGCAAAAAAATAGGCCACACCATTGAATGTTTGCTCTTTTGATGTCCACCTAGTGGACTATTCCACCTACTAGAATAACTTTCTTGCAGATATTTTTGAATTTCCTATAGTCATTCCCTCTTTCTTGGTGATCTAAGCTCTCAGGGATATCTTCTCTCTTTCTACTAGCTCCTTTGGCTCCTTTCTGGGTTGGTCACTAAGTTTATTCTCAAGTATTTTGAAAATCAACGGTTATTCCATTACCCTAAAATTGACGTCTGTAGGGACATCACTGGTCACTTTTAACCTCTTTGAACCTTGAACCTTGAACTCTTTCGGTTCAAAGGTTTAATGGTTCAATTTTTTTTAAAGGGCCGCGTTCACTTATTTTCCTATTCAGTTGAACCATTTCTTTAAAACATTTGGTTGAACCTCTTTGGTTGAAATTTTTTATGGAATCTTCTACTTCATCCATTCACTCAAAGCTTCCACTCAAACTTTGAACTCTTTGAACCTGTTGAACCTTTGAACCTTTCAAAGTTCAAGGTTCAACAGTTCATTCTATTTATTTAAATCCTTTGAAGCTTCAAACTCTTTGGATCCTTTCATTCTCTAAATCCATTGAACTCATTTAACCTTTGAACCTTTCAAAGGAAAAGGCTCAACGGTTCAATGATTCATTATATTTCTTTGAATCCTTGGAATCTTTAAACTATCTGGATCCTTTCATTCTCTAAGTCCATTGAGCTTGTTGAACTCATTGAACCTTTCAAAGTTCAAGGTTTAACAGTTCAATTTTAACTCTTTGAATCCTTTTTTTCTTTAAGTCCATCAAAGTCGTTGAACCTTTGAACTCATTGAACCTTTGAACTTTTCTAAGGTGGGGTTCAATGGTTCAACAGTTCAAAGTGGTTCATTCCAATTGTCTGAATCACACCGTTAAGTCTTTTGATTGAACCTCAACACTGAACCATCTTCAAAACACTAAGAAAATGCCTTAAGTGTTTTAAACTTCCCTTTGAGAAAGCTTGCATGTTGAACCTATGACTTCCTTAGCTAAAAAGCCTTGAATATTTGAGAAACTTAACTACTCAAAAGATTTTAAGAAAGAAAGGAGGGCATTTTGGCTTGCAAGACCAAAAATGGTCGACATGTTGTCCACAAAAAAAAAGTTACAGATGTTGGGAACAATAGCTGGTCCAATTGGGGAGCTTCCATCCATTGAAAACTAAAGCAATCGAAGAGAGTAGAATCTAGAATCTCAGTGCCTTGATCTATGCCATTAGGCTACGGAGTCATGCTTAACCAAAAAGAAAGTCGCCAAAAAAAATGGCACCAAAAACAAATGAGAAATAAAAACAAAGAAAGACTATACATATATACAAATGGACTTATCTAATACTTCAAGGATTGAAGTGCTTTAGATGCTGCCCACTATGAGGCAGAGTAAATGGTCTTCCATCTTGATATTTCAGCAAGAAACTATTTTCACCATTTAAATGATGTATGGAAAATGGGCCTCTCCACAGGGAATCCAATTTTCCATGCATTCATTTTGGTTCTCTCCTCTTGTCCCACAACAAGACTTGATCTCCAACCTGAAAATCATGGATCCTCACTTTCTGGGCACATAGTCTCTTCACCAGACTTGATGTGCATCAATTCAGTCCACCACCATAGTTCATTACTCATTAATTTTAGTTAATCACATGATCCTCTTGTCGATGGAACTTTCAAATTTTGAATCTTTTACTACCTTTTCTAACTTTGATGTTGGTAATTCTAGGGTGATTGGTATCTTTGCATTGAGACCATATAAATGTTAGAATGGGGATATACCTATCACCCTTTTGGGTGTAATTTTGTCTACCCATAAAGTATCAAATAATGATTTATGCTAGGTTCTCTAATTATCATCTACTAGGTTCCTGATAATGGTCACCAGGTTCTTGTTTCTTGATTCTGCTCGACCATTTCCCTGTGAATAATAGTCAGAAGAGTGGGAGAGAATAATCCCATAATAGTAATAGAACTGGGTAATCTTATGAGAAGATAAATAGGCTGCATTATCTATTATAATCTTGGTTGGGACTCGAAACCTATAAATAATATTTTCCTTGAGGAAATTACATATTACTTTTAAAGTAACATGCTTGACTAGAATGGCTTCTACCCACTTGGTAAAGTAGTCTATGGTTGTAAGGACATAATCCTATCTAGCACTCGAGGATGGATTTATAGAGTCAATGAAATCAATTCCCCATTGCTAAAATGGATCTTCTATCACCACAAACTTGAGAGGTAATGCAGCCAACTTGGGTTTGCCAACGAACTATTGACACATGCATCCAAGTGTATGAATCTCAAAATAGAGTAGGCCAATAGTACCTAGCTCAAAAAATATTATGGGCAGTTATAGGTGCAAAAAAATGTCCTCCACAAGCCAAATTATGGAAGGACTCCAAATTTTTATTTTGTTGCACCTTATCTATGCAATAGAAGAACACCCCATTAAGGTTCTTCTTGTACAGACCATTGTCCCACAAGACAAAATTGGCAGCTTTCAACTTAATAGTCGTATTTTATTTATGAGATAGGTAAGTTGGACACTCACCATAGGTAAGGAAATGAGCAATATTTGAATACCACTCATTTATAGTGGTGACAAAGAAAACTATAGGCGTGCCTTAAACTTTTGTTTCTTCATGCCCTGCTTCTTTTGGTATGTTATCAGCAATTAATTGGCAGAGACCTCTTCCCTTCACAAGCTTCATAGGTTTGATAACAAGGTCAAACTCCTAGATGTTTGCAATCCAATTGCCCATTTTAGTCCCAAACTCTTGCTGAGTTAAAATAGACTTTACTATTATAACAAGAACCAGAGAAATAGTGTGTGAGTTTAGGATGTAAAAATGGAAGTGCTTTACCACCTTTACCATAGTATAAGCATGCTTCTCCATGTTTAAATACTTCATATCATAAGATTTGAGAGGTCAAATCATGAAAGAAATGGGAGATTCCACACCTTCTGTGTTCTGTTGAACAAGGATGGTTGAAAGCGTATGTTTAGAAGCATAACTATACATCATGAAGTCTTTGGTGTAATCAAGACAAACTAGGATTGAGGCATGGGTGATAGCTTCCTTGATGTTTTGAAATGCTAACTTGCCTTCTTTAGTCCAGCTAAAAGTGACTTTGCCCTTCATCATATTGACAATGCGGCGAGTCTTCTCTGCGAATTCAAGAATGAACCTTCACAAAAAATTCACCTTTCCAAAGAAAGAATGGACTACAGTCTCACTAGCAAGAAGACAAAGCTATTGTATGGATTTGACTCTTTTTGGGTCAATATTTATACCTTCTCAAGATAGAATGTGACTGAGAAGTTTACCTTTCATAACCCCAAAAATTGACTTCTTAGGATTAAGAGAAATACCATTTTGTCAACATCTTTCAAGCACTTGTTGTAGATAATGCACATGATGAAGATGATGCTTAGAAAATACTGTCAAATCATCAATGTATACCACAATGAACTTTCCCATTTCATTTCTAAAGAAAGATCCATCACTCTTTAGAAAGTGGCACCAGTATTGATCAAGCCAAAAGGCATTCTATGATATGCAAAAGTGTCCCAAGGTGTTGTGAAAGTGGTCTTATGTTGGTCTACTTCTCCAACATCCATTTGATTATATCTTGAAAAACCATCTAGCATTGATAACATCTCAGTGCTAGTCACTGTTTACAGTAGTTGATCCATGATGGGTAGGGGATAGTTGTCTTTTAAAGATGACTGATTAAGATTTTTGAAATCAACACATTGGCAAATTTCTCCATTCTTCTTTCTCATAGGGACTATGTTCACAATCCAAGGGGAATGATGTATTGGAAAAATAATTCATGCATTCAACATTTTATGTATCTCAAAAAGAATAGTGCCTGATATCCTGGGGTTGTACTACCTTTGTTTTTAATTGTGAGGTAGTGACCCAATTTTGAGGGGAATTTCATGCTAAATTTATATAGGTATAAGAGATTTTAGATCATCATAAGATTATGCCAAAACATTAATGTAATGGTGAAGCAGTGTGATAAATTTGAGTTTTTCATCAGGGGTACAACAATTCCCAATATTGTCCATTTTGGGATTATCTTCAATGCTCAAATTTATTTGATCAAAATCCTTTGAGGATTTTGAATCTATTTGTGACTTCTTGATGCACCTATCATGCTTATCTAATATCTTCTCAAGAGAAACTAATCATTCACAAATTTTATTCCCTTTGAGATGAAAGAATTCTTTACCAGCTTCTATGTTTGTTTCCAGAGCTAATTCTCATGGTGGAGATTGCATGCCTTCAAAATGAAGCTTTTCAAAGCTATCCATCTATTCCAAAAATGTAATTATTTGGTTGTCACCATTGAACACCTATCAATGGTCAAAATTATCATGTATACTTAGTCAAAAGACAAACTCGATAGTGTACGTATCTTCTTTGAAATCTTGGTGAGGGACCAAGAGAGTTGCAGAGACAACCAATGAATCTATACTCAACTATTAAATTCTTTGGGCATGGTAGAAATATTGAAAGCATCAAAGCCTTCAATACAATCTCACACTAGATTGCGGTAATGTCACAATCTTTCATTCTTCGTTTGATATAGGTTCCTCACTTGACAAACCACCAGCTCATCATCTCCCCAAACGTGAAAAAGTTTGATGCCTTTATCTTGAGCAGCCTTTAATCTGAGTAGTAGAGATTCATACTCAACAGTATTATTAGTGCTGCTAAACTAAAACTTGTATGAATATATAAAAATATCTCCTTGAGGAGATATCAAAACAATTACGACTCTGGAACTACTAAAAGAATTGCTACCATCAAATTTCAAAATCTAAACATCATTAGAATATGATCTTCTTTCAAAATTTTCTTCTTTAGTAAGGGAAGATGCTTTTTTATTTGTACTGCACACTACCAATTCTTCTAATGTCTCATATGAATTTGTTGGATTTTCACCTAATAAGCTTTCATCTACTAAAATAGGAACATCTTTAGTAGACAAAAAGTAATTACCCATGCTTGAAGACTCAAACATAATTTGAGCTTCAGGGGCTGATGTTTGAGTGACAATGTAGTTTACCTCCTTCTTAGGAAGTAGCCTTTACATGATGCCCTTGAAAGGTATCCTCACCTAAGATAGGTCCATGCTCAATACTCCACCAACATCTCTACAAAAGTTTCATCCAAGAAGAATGTCGTAGGAGGCTAGGATGTCAGCCACCAGGACTGTCATTTTAATTCTTTTATCTAGGAAGGCCACAAATGAAAATTGGGCATCTTTGATCTATCCCAAAAGTGGCACTTATTTTTTCCATGGAGAAACATATAACAAAGGTTTTAGTTAGTGTTTGACCAAGAGATTCTACCACCTTGGTAGGAATCACATTGTCAGAGGCACTAGAATATATAATAAAATTGTTCATCTGATGACCGTTTATCAACAGGGAAACATAAAATGGTTTTGTCTTCCCAAGCACAGCTAGAGAAGTGATGACAATATTATTTTAGGTGGATGTGTTCTTTGGAGCACCAGGAGTTACTTTTGAAATTTCTTATTTTGTAGGGATGGTTTTATTTTTGACACATTGAACTAACTTATCTAAATACTCACGTTTGGATTGCAAGAATTAAAATTCAGACATTTGAATTTTGGTCTTCTTAGCATGGTCAATTATATCAAATGAATGAAATGTAATAAAAATAGAGGAAGGTAGTTGATTAATCTAAGTTTTATTGGGTGTGGGACTGGTCTGTGAAATTGAAGAAGAAGGTTTAGGAATGTTTGAGGTACTTACTTTTTTGTTCATCACCAGGTCCTTTGATTGGAAAGGTAGTGAAGTCCCTCATTTGGTAATTAAAATTACTAGTCGAGATTCTTCCCCTATTTTTCCTTTATCAGCTTGTTGAGCTGACTGGTTCTAGGACCTGGTAAATACTGTGTATGATCCATCATATACTTCTTCTTTACTTCTGGCTTCTTCTTGATAAATCAAGAAACTAATGTTGGAGTCACCAACTGATTCTTTTTTGCCTTCTACAAAGAGATCAGCATCATCTTCTTAGTTCAACTCCAGTTGGAAAGAAAAATCATATTCAGTTTCAAGATAGCCAACAACTGAGTTAGCTGGTGCTGCTTCAATGGCAAGTTTCCCTGGTTGGGGAGGAAGATGATTTGGTTGACCTTAATTTCTAGTAGCATTGCTCTGGTACGACTAGTTTGGAAATGTCCTCCTTTGTATATCATGATAAGAAGGAGGAGCAGACATCCCTTGTGCCATTTGATTTTTTAGAGATAAGATTTCATTTTCTATCTTTTTCACCACAAGATTAGTGGTGCCTGTAGAATAATATTTAGAATATGAAGAAGATTTATTTTTATTAGGATCTCTTGTTACCTTTCCTGCCAAGACGAGGTCATCTTTAACCTTAGTGGCCAAAATCTGAGCTGTAGTAAGATCTATGTAGCCAGCCTGCCTCAATAGGAAACTCACTTTCGGAAGCTGAGAATTAATGAAGAAGCATTTGAGATTCTTATGCGTTGGCTGAGCAATTTTAAGAATCTGATTCCTTAGCTTGTCAAATTTGGCAATGAAGTCTCTCATGGGTTCATGAGGATCCTTCTTCATTTGCATAAGTTGGGCTAATAGGGCATGTGCATCTTCTTTAGGTTTGAACTTGCCTTCGAACTTGGCCTTGAGAGTGTTCTAGTCAGTCACTATTTGTGCTTACAGATGATAAAACTAGTCTACAGTAGCGCCTTGCAATGTTTCCACAAATAGTCTGACTGCTATGTCGTCATATTCAATGCCTATCACACCATAGTCTATGCAAAAGGCTACAATATGTTCATTAGGATGAACCTTCCCATCACCATAGAACTTGGGAACATTCTTCCTTGAACTATGGGGTAGTTCATGTAGAGGTGGGGTTAGATTTAGAGGATGAAAAGTATTACCCCAAAGGCCTTGAGCTACCATGATATGGCTACTGAAGGAGGGATAATAAATCCTTGAGGGATATGTATAGACAAATCTCTGATAGCAAAGGAAAGAGCAGCTTTGCTTGGTATTGGGGACCTGATGTTTGTAGGAGGAAAACTCCTGGTTCACTGAAGGTGAGATGGTGGAGGAAAAAGATCAAAATTACTCAGCTACACCAACTCAAATACAGGGTCAATAATACCTTGATATTTCTAGCTTCATGTGTACAGTGGATATACTAGAGTGTAAAATGGATATGAAAAAGAACTGAAACTACTTCAATTTGAAGCTTGAGGTTTTAAACTATGCATTCTTCCCCATCAGAGTCACCAAAAAAATGTTGGGTGAATATTTTGTCACCAACTAACTAACAACAAAATGGTTACATCAACCATATCATAAGGATATTTATGCATAAAAATGGGTGTGGTGACCACAGCTAGAATGAGGTAAATCTCTCCTCTTAGCAAGGGGAGGTTCCCTATTATATATATATATATATATATATATATATATATATATATATATATATATATATATATATATATATATATATATATATATATATATATATATATATATATATAAGTAGACATAGGGATGAAATAATACCATCCATCGATCTTTTTTTAGAGATGATTTTCACAAAGAAAAGGAGAATTCTTGGGTATTTGTTGAAGGCATTTCTCTTTTTTCAGAAATGATGTTCAAAAAATTATAAGATTCTTCCTAGATAGTAATAGAAACCACAAGAAACCCATAAAATCACAAAGTCTTTCATTGTTCCTTAGACTAATTAGGACAAAGGAACACAGTAGTTTGAAGCATATCCCAAAGTTTCCACTTCAACTACAACAGAGTAAAAGTTTACAAAGGATAAGGGGAGCTCAAAGTCTCTCCAGTATCCTTTACACAAAACACAAACTGAAGGAAATTATGGCAGCAGATACTCTCTCACAATCGACTTTAGGACATGTTTTAGCTTATTACCCCTTGTTTTGCTTATTTGATTAAATGGATAAGACTGTATTTAGGAAAAAGACATAAGAACAATTCCTTAAATGATGCAAGCTATTTCAACACAAAGTCTTAAAACTCACTTGCTTTCTCATTCACTTAACAAAATATGATTAATAGTCTGAGCTCAAAGTCTTAGAAATGCTTTTCAATTTGGACAGATCTTCACTTCTAATAACAGAGAGATCTCTTTTATACACAATGAGAGATTATAATATATAGCATCACAAGAAAGACTTGGGTGCTTATTTTCATGAAAATGGCCCATGCTGAATTGAATGCATTTAATATCTATGAAATGGCCATGCTACAATAGGTCACCGGCCTTGAATTTGATCTTCTAAATTATCTCAAATGTCTCCTCCTATGCATGGGTTACCTAGTTTTCTTTATGACATTTACACGTCTATCTATTCACCTTTATTTAATGCAAAAAAATAGGCCATGCCTTTGAATGTTTGCTCTTTTTGATGTCTAACTAGTGGACTATTCCACCTACTAGAATAACTCTCCTACAGATATTTTTAGATTTCCTACAGTTATTCCCTCTTTCTTGGGGATCTGAGCTCTCAAGGCTATCTTCTCTCTATTGAGTTGTGGAGCTAAAAGCTTCATTAATGCGCTAATGTGGAGGTTGTTGGGTTACATAGTAATTGACATCAGTCAGAGCCAACCAATATTAGTTAGGGGTTGATCGACATCAGCTATCTTTAGCTACATAGTAACTGGCATCGATTAGGGTCAGCCGGCATCGGTCACCTTCAGACCGACATCAGTCATCTGTGCATTTCCAGAACTATTCTAATTTTAAGAGAATAGTTAGTTTGCATGTAAAGACTAATTTTAGCCTTGAGTCAGCATTTTTAATTATTGTTTGCTTTGGGTTCTATTTAAGAGACCCATTGGGTTGTATTGTAATCAAGTAGGCAATAACAATTGGGTTGATTGTCACTGGAGGGAATAACAACTCGGTTATTGAGTTGGTTGTAATTGATTGAGAGAGAGAGAAATCTTGAGGGAGAATTATTGTACATCTAAGAGGTGTGAGGAGAAAGAGATTTCTTCATTGTATTTCCTTCTAGAAGAGTTTAATACAAGATTGGTTGTTTCTTGTATCTCCTATTCTTTGATGTTTTTGATTTCTAGTTACTTATTACTTTTGGTTTAATTCCATGTTCAGTTGCTTATACAAAAGTAATCAATTGTAATCTAAGGAGGTCCTAACAATTGGTATCAGAGCTAGGATTACTAACAAGTGGTATCAGAGTAGGTTAGTGTTTGTTGGTTATAGGTTCACTCTCAGGGGTTTCTGATTGAGTGGGAGTAAAGTAATGGCAGAAGAAAGTAAACTAAAAATGGAGAAATTTAATGGGAAGAATTATCAATTATGAAGGATGTAGATAGAAAATTATCTATATCATAAAGATATGTACATACCATTGGGTGGTGTTCCAAGAAAGCCCATAGATATGCAAGATGAAGAATGGAATGTTCTTGATAGAAAGGCTCTTGGATCTATAAGGTTGAGCCTGGCATCATCTGTGATTTCCAACTTATCACAGGCAAAGACAACGGTAGAGTTAATGGATACTTTGGCAAATTTATATGAAAAACCCTTAGCTTCGAATAAGGTATATCTTATGAAGAAATTATTTAATTTTCAAATACAGGAAGGTGGATCTGTATATAGTCATCTTAATGATTTCCATGAAATTGTAAATTAGTTAATTTCAGTCAAAATAGTTTTTGATGATGAAATTAAGGCTCTCTTAATCTTATGCTCTTTACCTGAAAGTTAGGATAGCTTGGTAATGGTAGTTAGTAATACTGTGTCTGCTTCAAATATTTTGAAAGTTGATGACGTTGTTAGTGTAATCGTGAATGAAAAAATTTGTAGAAAAAGCACAGGGGAAACATCAGGTAATGCTTTAAGTGTTGAAAGCAGGGGAAAGCAATGAGAGAAGGGCAAGTAATGGAAATCAAGGTCAAAGATGGGAAGTAGATCTAAATCTAGAAATGGAAGTATAACTTGCTGGAATTGTGAAAAGAAAGGACATGCAAAGAAAGATTATTGGTTGAAAGAAAATCAGCATGAAGGTAATAAAGAAGCAAAAGATGCAGGTATTTTTGCACAAGATTCTCTTATATTTTCCTTGGATAAAGTAGAATCTTGGGTTTTAGATTCTGGTGCCTCTTTCCATGCAACCCCAAATAGAGAATTTTTCAATGATTATGTCCATGGAGACTTTGAAAAAGTTTATTTAGAGATGATAAGCCTTGTCAAATTGTTGGCAAAGTAAAAGTTCAGCTGAAATTGTAGAATGGAAACACATGGGTGTTGAAGGGTGTCATGCATGTACCCATCCTGAAGAGGAATCTAATTTATGTAGGAATGTTGGGTGATGAGGGTTGCATAGTAACTCTCACAGCTAAATCTTGGAAAGTTTCCAAGGGTGCACTTGTATTAGAAAGAGGTAAGAAAGTAGGCACACTTTATCTATCTACTTCTATTACTGATTATTATCCTTCTGTTTTATCTACTTTAGATGTAGATGCAAAGTTGTGGCACTGTAGGCTTGGTCACATGAGTGAGAAGGGAATGCATGTTCTTAAGTCAAAAGGTAAGCTTTCAGATTTGAAAAGCATAGATCTAGATTTTTGTGAGCATTGTATTTTTGGGAAATAGAAGAAAGTGAGGTTTCTCATAACTGGGTCAACAAAGAAGAAGCACAAGTTGGATCTTGTTCACACAGACGTGTGGGGACCAGTTTAGGTAGCTTCTATTAGAGGATCACAGTATTATGTTTCTTTCATTGATGATGCTACAAGAAAAGTATGGGTTTATTGCATAAAGAGAAAATCTGATGTTTTTGACACATTTAAGAAATGGAAAGCCTTGGTTTTCAATGAGAAGGTGATGTACAGTGATCAGCTCAAGAGGCTGAATAATTTTGAGCAGGGCAATCTTGATTTAGATGAGGTTATGATCCAAAATGAGATCACAAGTAAAAATCATCACTCACATGAAAACATATAAACTGACATCGATCAGGCATAGACTAACATCGATTAGGTAGGAATCAACATCAGTCAGGTGAAGACCGAAGTCAGTGATGTCGATCAAGCAGGAACTGACATCTGCCAGGTGAAGACCAAAGTCGTTGATGTCAGGTAGTTGGAAACTAATGTCAGTCAGATGGCAACTGACATCGGTCAGGTTAGTCAGATGGAACCGATATCTGTCAGGTGTAAACTGAGAGATGACTAGGATCGGTCACTATCAAAAAATTTGGGCAGACAACAAGCTATCAATGAGTCTCAAATGCCCATGAGGAGGTCTGAAAGGGTAAGTAAACCTCCAATTCATTATTTCCCTTCTTTATACTACTTGTTGCTCACTAATGGTGGAGAACCAAAAAGTTTTGATGAGGTAATGCAATTAGAATCTAGGAAACAGTGGGAGCATGGCATGAATGTGGAAATTGATTCCTTGGAAAAGAACCAAACATGGGATTTGGTTGAGTTGCTAGCTGGAAAGAAAGCATTGAAAAATAAATGGGTTTATAGGTTAAAAGAAGGAGAGAATGGATAGGTGAGACATAAAGCCAGGTTATATGGTCTTAAGCAAGCTCTAAGACAATGGTATTTGAGGTTTGACAGGTTTATGACAAAGCAAGGCTTTAGTAAATGTCAATATAACCATTGTGTTTATTTTACCAGATTAAATAATGGTAGCTATATTATCCTATTATTTTATGTCGATGATATACTTGTTACAGGTTCACACATGCAGGAAATTACTGATCTAAAGGTAAAATTAGCTCAGACATTTGCCATGAAGGATTTAGGAGTAGAAATCCTTGGCATGAGTATTAAGAGAGATAGAAAAAATCACAGTCTGATTTTGTCTCAAGAAGATTATGTGAATAAGGTGTTGGAGAGGTTCAATTTGCACGATGCAAAATTGGTAAACACACCCATGGCTGGACACTTCAAGTTAAGCAAAGAACAGTTTCCTAAATCATATGATGAGTTTGAGTACATGTACAGAGTTCCATATGCTTTAGTAGTTGAGAGCTTGATGCATGAAATGCTATGTACTAGACTTGATATTGCCCAAGCAGTGGGAGTTTTCAGCAAGTTTATGGCCAATCCAAGAAAGGAACACTGGAAAGCAGTTTAGTGGATTCTCAGATATCTGAGAGGGACCAGCAGTAGGCATTTATGCTATGGAGGGTCAAACACTTCTCTACATGGGTATGTAGATTTGGATATGGTAGGTGACTTGGATGGTAGGAGAAGCACCATAGGATATGTGTTCATTTTTGGTGAAATGGCGGTTAGAAAGATTTCAAAGTTGTAAAAGGTTGTTGCCCTGTCTACTAAAGAGGAAGAATACATTGCAATCACAGAGGCTAGCAAGGAAATGATTTGGATGACATGGTTCATGGAAGAGTTGGGAAAGGAGCAAGAGAGTTTCAGATTGTATAGTGATAGTCAAAGTGCAATTCATTTGGCAAATAATTCAGCCTTTCATTCAAGAACCAAACATATATAGCTTAGGTACCACTTCATTAGACAGGTATTGGAGGATGGACAGTTGAAGCTGGAAAAGATCCATATGGATAAGAACCCTACTGAAATTTTAACAAAGGAGAAGTTGAATATTCATTCAAATTTTGTTGGTCTTCAAGATTGAACTTGAAGATGGAGAAACAAGCCAGAAACAAGTTAGAGGATGTTGTTGTACAGGTACAAGTGCAGCTGTTTATCTCCAAGTGGGAGATTGTTGAGTTGTGGAGCTAAAAGATTCACTAATGTGCTAATGTGGAGGTTGATGGGTTACACAATAACTGACATTAGTCAGATCCAACTGACATCAATTAGGGGTCGATCGACATCAGTTATCTTCATCTAGACAGTAACCAACATTAGTTAGGGTCAGCCAGCATCGGTCACCTTCAGACCGACATCGGTCATCTGTGCATTTCTAGAACTATTCTAATTTTAGGAGAACAGTTAGTTTGCATGTAAAGACTAATTTTATTCTTGAGTCTACATTTCTAATTATTGTTTGCTTTGGGTTTTATTTAAGAGACCCATTAGGCTATATTGTAATCAAGTAGGCAACAACAATTGGGTTGATTGTCACTGGAGGGAATAACAACTCAGTTATTGAGTTGGTTGTAATTGATTGAGAGAGAGAGAAATATTGAGGGAGAATTACTATACATCCAAGAGGTGTGAGGAGAAAGAGATTTCTTTATTTTGTTTCCTTCTAGAAGAGTTTAATACAAGATTGGTGGTTTTTCGTATCTCTTATTCTTTGTTGTTTCTGATTTCTAGCTACTTATTACTTCTGGTTTAATTCCGTGTTTATTTGCTTATACAAAAGTAATCAATTGTACTCTAAGGAGGTCCTAACACTCTCTTTTTGTTGGCTCTTTTAGCTCCTTTGTGGGATAGTCATTGGGTTAATTCTCAAGTATTTTGAAAATTGAAGGTTATTCCATTACCCTGAAATTGATGTCCATGGGGATGTCACCAGTCACTTTGAACCTCTTTGAACCTTGAACCTTGAAATCTTTTGTTTCAAAGGTTAAATGGTTAAATGGTTCAATGTTTTGTAAAGAGCTGCGTTCACTTGTTTTCTTCTTCGGTTGAACCATTTGGTTGAGCTTCTTTCTGAAAACTTCCACTTCATCCATTCGCTCGAAGCTTCTGCTTGAACTTTGAACTCTTTGAACCTTTGAACCTTTTCAAGTTCAAGGTTCAACAGTTCAACGATTCATTCTATTTATTTGAATCCTTTGAAGCTTCGAACTCTCTAGATTCTTTCATTCTCAAATTCTATTGAACTTGTTGAACCTTTGAACCTTTGAACCTTTCGAAGTTTAAGGTTCAACAGTTTATTCTATTTATTTGAATCCTTTGAATCTTCAAATTCTTTGGATCCTTTCATTCTCTAAGTCTGTTGAACTTGTTGAACTCATTGATCCTTTGAACCTTTCAAAGTTAAATGTTCAATGGTTCAGCGGTTCAATCTTAACTCTTTGAATCCTTGTTTTCTTTAAGTTTGTCAAAGTTGTTGAACCTTTGAACCTTTCAGAGGTGGGGTTCAATCATTCAACAGTTTAAAGTGGTTCATTCCAATTGTTTTAAGCCCACCATTAAATATTTTGATTGAACCTTGGCATTGAACCATCTTAAAAACACTAAGGAAATGCCTTAAGTATTTTGAACTTCCCTTTGAGAAAGTCCTCCTGTTGAACCTGTGACTTCCTTAGCTAAAAATGCTTGAATATTTGAGAAACTTAACTACTCAGAACATTTTAAGAAAGAAAGGAGGGCATTTTGGCCTACAGGACCAAAAATGGTCGACATGTTGTCCACAAAAAAAAGGTGACAGATTTTAGGAACAACACTTAGCATAATAGTGTGTCCGACTTTTCTGCATAAAGAGACCACATACACTTCCTATTTATCCTCAAAATATATTGATTCTGGGTCATCGATATAATCTAAAATTATATATATAAAGATTTAGAGTATATATATTTTTACATACTTTTTAAAAATAACTATGCATTTTTTAGGATTTATTTTATATATTTTTTTAATTTGTTTTCTAGACGCATAGTGGTACATAGTATTACTATAAAGATAGGTCCATATTATTTTATAAAAATGCAATATTCAAGCATAATCATGTATAATATCTCTATGTTTCAATGTTTTCGGGACAAATGTAATTATTAAATACTTATCATATGGTTAACCAATTTTTTTTGCAAAGGAATCAATGGTGATGTACAAAAATATTTAATATAATATATAGTGTTTGATTGAAACAAAGATGCGACAATTCATACTTTAGGTGTTTTTTTTTATTTTGATCTATTCCTCTCCAAGGATGGTATGATGTATCCATTAATTTCATCATAATATTGCCAAAAAAAATCTATGGATTTTTTTTAATTATGGTTGTGATTGATATATTCAAAACATATTCCTAGTTTTGTGTATTGTGACGCCAATTTTTAGTTATTATGGTGAAAATAAAATTTATGGATAAAATTTAAAAGTTACATGGTAACACAAATATTATAGTAAGTGACTATGAACCCATATATCTTAGCAATTTATTACATGTTTTATTCCCTTTTTTGGGTACTTAGTTGGCTCATAAATATTTATACCACCCTAAATTATATGGGTAAACTTAGGTGTTCCATAAGTGATTTGATGAGTATTTGCTTTGTTATTCTTATGATAAGTACTTATAATGGGTTAAGTAGATGCTAGTAGTAAAAATGGTGGTCCAATATGTACTATTTACAAAAAATATATTTATTTATGGTACTATATGGTTATGACCCACCATCCATCACTTAATCCCTAAGACATCAACCAATAGTTAGGGTAGTCAAAAGGCATATCCGCTACACCAACAAGAGGTTATTTATAGTCTTAGAGACACCCTGTCCATGACATTAAAAAAAAATCTATCCAACATATGATAAAATTATAATTGAAGTGTGAGATTGGGCCATTATGAGGTTGTGATATTATAATAAAAAAATCATTTAAAGAACAAAATAAGGATAAAAAACATTCACCTTAGTATTATTATCCTAAAAACATATCATAAAATATGGGTAATATGGCATACAAATTTGAAATACCTCAATTAGCTAAAATACATCTATCCTTTCATGTTTTTTTGAATAAAGTCATTGTTTATATGATTCTAACACACATAAATTTAAAAAAATGTTATGAAGACAAAATAATTATCTTTCAACTATAATCCATTCCACATATATTCCCCAAGATTCTAAGTATTAGAATGATCATACGATTTGTTATAAATTATATTAGCACCTGCCTATGGAAGATATAATAATGAAATATGATTTTTTTGTTCAAAAACATTTAAAAATGGTAGAAATCGAGGATATTAATTTTGTGAAGGTGGGGCATAGTACACCATTATCCTATTCATTATATCTCAACATGGATGAGTAAGCTATAGTGTGCATAAAATTTGACTTATTCATTTGGTATCTTGTATATTTTTATATATGGGTAATAGTAGTTATCCTTAAGAGAGTATGTAGTTCCCATAACATAATTATAATAAGTAAAATAAATACTATTGATTATAAAATCATTATACTACTAATCATGTTCTCAATGTAAGGCTTGTTGAGTATTTGTATCACTATTTCCCATTATTAACATTCTTATTTCACTTGCATAGTTCTTAAATTATTTTATTGTGTTGATTAAAAATTCAAGGTGTGATCTTAAAAAGTAAAACTAAGCTAATTGAAACACATAGTAATAAGAAAGAACCATTCTTGTTGCATTAAAAATGTATAAAACTATTATATATTGATATTTTAAAGATGTGTTTACAAAACTAAAATTAAAATTTGTTCTTAACCATCTTCACATAAAATAATATATCCATAAGGATGCGAAATTGAAACAAGGCTACCGTTTCCATATGTAAGAATTAATGATTTACAAAAAAACACAAGAATACCATAGGTACCATGTTGACTAGATTTTAAAAACTCTAAAGCAACATCATATTTATACAAAGCCTTCTAAGTTTTTTTATTAATGTCAAAGAGGTGGATTAATTATGTGAAATTGTCTATCATAAACTAATGAAGTTTTATCCTACCAAGATCAAGGATATTGTATTGTGATTTTTTTATAAAATACTTCACAACCTATTGACATTCTTAAGACTTAGAGGATGCTACTAAATATTTGTGGAAAAGTATGAAAGCATAGCAACACGACACATTAAATTATAGACAAATGGTTCATTTTGTTAGAGTTATGAAACAACTAGAGAGTTGAGTAGATAAAGGAATCCGTGTGCAATAATCTAGTCTTAGTGACTCTAAAATCTTTTGTTATGGAATGTGATACTTTAAAATAAGGAATGGCGCATTTATTTTGAAATTAGAAAAGTATAACTTGGTAAGAATTAATTCAAGGAGATTTAAGAGAGGAAAATTTAAGATATTATTCACGTGGTTAATAAATGGATACCTTATACAATGGTTAGACACTCCAAAGTAAATATGGATCATAATCTCCAAAAATAACTCTTGGAGCAAAGATTATCAATAAATGAGAGAAAACAATGGGTCACCACATGATGCTAGTGAATGAATTCAAGTTATTTTAGAGAAAAGGGAAGGATAATATAATTAAGAATGCCCTTTCTATAAGGGATGACTATAAAAATAATTTTTGTATGCCATCTTGTCCATATTGCATGTTGATTAGGTGGATGAGGCAAAATTTAAATGGTGGAAAGATACATATAGATGAAATCTTTCTCAAAAGCTTCAACAAGCTTTTATCACTTTAAATACTTCTATCTGGAACAAGGACTCCATTTGGTACAAGTATAGAGTATACCTGTGGAAAAATGCAATTGTCAAGAATAAGGATATATAGGATCTCCATGCTTCAACACTTGGGGGACACTTAGGAATCTTGAAGACTTATCATAGGTTCAAAAAAAACGTTTTTGTTAAGGAATAAAAGATGATCTACTAAAATGTTTGGTAGAATGTCTAGTGTATTAGGAAACAAAGATATACCAATTCATACTCTAGGTAATTTTATTCATTGATCTATTCATAGCCAATAATGGGAGGAGGTATCTGATAATTTCATCATAACATTTCCAAAATGTTCTTAGGAAAATTCTTCAGCCATGTTCTGATTGATATATTCAAAATAATTCTTATTTTTCTGCCTTCAGACATATTTTTTTATCTATTATGGTGACAACAAAATTTATAAATTTCTTTTTAAAACATACATGGTAAATCAAAGATAATAGTAAGTGATTGTGAACCCTTTTTTTTATATTGGGTTAAAAAAGAGTGTTTTTTGAACTAAGGACATGACCGTAAACATGAGACATGAAGATGAGACCTTCCATCCTGGATATACAACCAAGGCATATACATAAATGAAAATTTTCTTAAACCTACAATAATCCAAGAAATAACAAAGACTCCTCTAATACTAGTAATATTTAGTCCTCTAAGACTGTGAGCCCATATTTACTATTAATATTAACATTGATTTATTTTACTTTTAACGTATTCAGTTAGTGCATAGTTCTTTATAGTACACCAAACTAGATGGGAAAAATTATGTGGTCCCACAAATGCTTTGAGGGGTGTTTTATATTTTGCGCATATGATAAGCAATTCAATGAGTGAACTACTCCCTAATAGCAAAAAATGGTAGTAAAACATGTTTTTCAATGTGTTCTCCCAAATATATTGATTTATAGCACTATATGTCTACCACATACCATCCATACCTAATCCATAAGAGTTTAACTAAGAGTTAGATATGTCAAAAAGTACCTATGCAACACTATCAAGAAGTGCTTTCTAGTCTCAAAGATACCCTAGCCATGGCAAAAAATTGTATGAAATAATAAGTTGACCAACGTAGGAGGCAAAATGATGTCCGAGATTGGGTCCTTATGAGGCTGAGATTTTATAATAATATTCTTTTGAAACAACAAAACAAGGATAATAAACATTCACTTAACTATTATTGTCCTTATTAGATCTTGCAAAATATTAGCAATGTGGCATAAATAATGGAGTTGTCTCGATTAGCCAAAATACATCTAGCCTTTCATGTTTATTATTTTAATAAAGTTATTGGTTAGCACATTCTAACTCACATAACTTTATTGGGCATTGATGAAGAAGGAAGAATAATATTTGAACTAGAATTGATTCTCCATATATGCCCAAAGACACTGTAGAATAAGGTGAGCATATTTTATTACTAAATGAAATCCTTTGCTTAGGGAAGATGAAATAATGAAATACAAAACATTCATGCAAAAGTATCCACAAATGGTCAAAGACATTGTTTTTATGAAGATAGGGCACACTATACAATTATTATATTTATTATATTGGGATATCGATGGTTATCCTATAGTGTACATAAAATGTCTTGGTAATAGAAAATTTTACAGGTTTATTTTCTATTTTTTAAAAATTACTACGATAATCCCAAATTTGAACTTCTTACTACTTATATATGTCATCAAAATTTGATCTCTTTAAAAATATATTCTCAAATCAAGAAATTAAAAGTGAGGATCTAACTGTGGCACTAGAAATCTGATTTGGCAGCCGAAGAATAGAAGTGGATCATGCATCGCAGAAGCTTGGAGCATTGAAACCTGCTCACATGCAACCAAGAGACCTACGACGTGTATAAAGATCTAGAAGATGAAAGCAAATCCTGATCGACGCTTGTATGGGAAAAGAGATTGATGTTTTCAAGAAGAATAGTCAACAATTTTGCAACAACAAATAAGACAAACAAAAAAAAGGAATATGAGAAATGATGTTGTTTGTTGCCATGTCTCAAGCTGAACTTTTCAAATGAACAATTTTTTTAAATTTCTACTCAGAAACTAAATCATCCTTGCACCAAAACTTTTATTTGACTGTGCTTGGTAGATCTGAGTAAGGCTGCAGTCTTTTGCCCTTTTTTTTTTGACCACCCCTGTTCCCAAATGAAAGGCATGTCCAAAAGTACTCTTCCTGTCATCAATGCTACCTGTAAAATCACTATCAATATAACCAATCAAACCAAAATCATTAGTTTTGGAATATAAAATTTCATATTTTGTTGTTCCTCCCACATATCTTAATATCCTCTTTCCAACTTACCAATGTGAGTCTTTTGGTGACTCCATGAATCTAGAGATTAAGTTGACCCCATACATGATATCCAGTCTTGCAGCTATAGGATACATCAAACTACCAATTAGTCTTTTGAGTGTTTTAGAATCAACATTAGGCCCTTTGTCTTCTTTGCTAATGTTGGTCCCTGTAGCAACTGGTGTAGGTGTTGATTTATAATTCAACATCTTAAACCTCCTTAACACATCCTTTGCATATTTAGTTTGACAAATAAAAATTCCCTTCTCTGATTGTACAACTTCAATGCCCCAAAAATACTTCATTTATCCCAAATCTGTTATCTCAAATTCTTTCTTTATTGCTGATTTAAATGTGTCTACAGACAAATTTCAAGTGAAAATCAAGTCATCAACATACAAACACACAATCAAAATCTGACCTTCTTTATTTATTTTTGTGTACAATGTAGGCTCACTATTTCTTCTGTTGAACCTATTGTTTTTCATGTATGAATCAATCTTGATATACCATGCTCTTGGTGCTTGCTTGAGACCATAGAGGGCCTTCTTCAATCTATAGACTTGTTCTTCATGTCCATGCACTTCATAACCTGGTGGTTGTTTCACATACACTTCTTCATCTAGAAAACCATTCAAGAAGGTTGATTTAACATCTATTTGATATATTTTTCAATTATTTTGTGTAGCTATTGCTAAAACCATTAAAGTAGTATCAATTCTAGCAACTAGAGCAAATGTTTCATTATAATCAATTCCATGTTCTTGCGCAAAACCTTTTGCTACTAATTTTGCCTTGTGCTTTTCAATCTTACCTTCTGCATTAAATTTAGTCTTATAAACCCATTTGACTCCTATGCAATCCTTACCTTTAGGTAGATTAATTAGATCCTATGTTTGATTTCTCTTAATGGCATTCATCTCTCCATCCATTGCTTTTATCTATTGTTCCTCATTAACTGCTTCTTCATAATACATAGGATCATGAGAGAGAAAGGCAAAATTTGAACACAAACCTAACTTCTCTTCTTCTTGATCATAAATCTCATTCAAGTTTTTCATTTTCTAACCTTTAAATTTTGATCTTAAAGTGGCAAGAGTTGGATCTAATTCATCACTTACTTGTGAATTGGGAGTAGGATGACATGCATGACCAGATGATTCACCTTGTGCTAAGCTCCTAGGTGATCTTATTGGAGTGCTTGTTCTTGTTTGTGGAGAAAATTGATCACCTTGAAAATTTTATTTTTTAGATTCTTCTTCATTTTAGAGAATTGGTGCTCCAATTGTGATGGTTCTATCAATGTTTCCATCCCATGCTTCTTCTTCCTTAAATTCAACATTTCTGCTAATAATCACTTTTTTTGAAATGGGGTTATACAACTTATAAGCCTTTGATTCTTCACTATAGCAAATAAAAATGCATTTCTCACCTTTATCATCATGTTTTCTTCTCAATTTAGAGGGTGTAAGAGAATATGCAATACAACCAATTTTTTTGAAATGATGTACACTATGATTCTAACCGCTCCAAGATACTTGTGCAATTCGATGATTGACACTCTTTGTTGGGATTCTATTCATAATATATACTGCACATGCTACTGATTCTACCCAATATTCATTTGACAAATGTTTGGCCTTCAACATGCTTCTATCCATCTCTATGATTATTCTATTCTTCCTTTTTGCTACACCATTTTGATGTGGTGTGTACCTTGTAATCAGTTGCCTTTTAATGTCATGATATATGCAAAAATCTTGAAATTCATTAGACATATATTCACATCCTCTATATGATCTAAGTACCTTGATGTAAAGGTCACTCTGGTTTTCAACCATATCCTTGAATTCTTTAAATTTTTCAAAGGCTTCAGACTTTTTCTTGAGAAAATATATCCAAGTCTTTCTGCTAAAATCATTAATGAAGGTTAGAAAATAAGAACTGCCTCCAAATGATGGAGTTTGCATTGGTCCACATAAATAACCCTATGTAATAGGTCCAATATGACCCTTGCTCTATATGAAGCTCCTACTGGAAAGCTCTCTCTATGTTGTTTTGCTAGGATGCAACTCTCACACAAACTTCTTCGCTGCTCTATTGGTGGTAATCCCTTCACCATATTTTTCTTTTGAAACAAATTCAAACCTCCAAAATGTAAATGTCCATACCTTAAATGCCATAGCCATGATTGGTCTAGATGCATGGTTTTGAAATGGGCTTCCTATTCTCCTTGGATGCAATGAATTCGAAGAGGGAACATCTGATTCTTGGTCATCCCCACTTTTTCTATCAACCTGTCATTTGGAAATTTGTCTAGTATTTTGCAAACATTATCCATAAAAGATACTCTATTACCTTTTTATACTGACTGTCCACCACTCATAAGATTATGCTTTAGTCTAGGTACAAAATAAACATCAGGAATCAATCTTCTTTCACCATTTTTTGCCTAAACATTTATTACTCCTTTACCCATTACATCCAATTTATTATCATTTCCTAATTTCACTTTAGATTTTATGGAATCATCAAGACTAGCGAACAATTCTTTATTCCCTATCATATGGTTACTGTATCCACTATCTAAAAACCAAATATCTCTAGCATTTTCTTGAGCAACATGACAAGTGAGGAATAATCTTCTAGAATTAGAATTAGATTTATTTGTGTAATTAGCATTTTGCTTGTCCACATCTGCTTGTTTCTTTCTGCATTCACTTACATAATGTCCATATTTTTTGCAATAATAACACTGAATGTTAGATTTATCAAACCTCTATGAATTTTGTTGGAAGTGATTGTTTCCACGTCCTCTATTGTTGTAGTTTTGATTATTGTTTTCACCTTGATCTAGATTATTCCTTCCATTTCTGCCTCTGCCTCTTCCTTTGAAGTTTGACCTTCCTCTTCCACTTCTTTTGCCAAATGATACCTAAGACTTGAAATCATTCTCAAAAGAAGTATTGTTATTCCTATTCATTCTAGATTCATGTGTTAAGAAAGATCCCATTAATTCATCTTGATCTTATATATTTCTATATACGGGTAATAGTAGTTATCCTTAAGAGAGTATGTGGTTCCCATAATGTAGATAAAATATATAAAATAAACACTATTCATTATCAAGTCGTTATACTACTAATCATGTTCTCAATGTAAGGCTTGTTGAGTATTTATATCACTATTTCCCATTATTAACATTCTTATTTCACTCCCATAATTCGTACATTATTTTATTGTGTTGATTAGAAATTCAAGGTGTGATCTTAAAAATTAAAATTAAACTAAGTGAAACACAGTAAAAAGAGAGAACCATTTTTGTTGCATTAAAAATGTATAAAACTATTAATATTTATATTTTTAAGATGTTATTACAAAATTAAAATTATAATTTGGTCTTAACCATCTTCACATAAAATAATATATCCATAAGGATATGGAATTGAAACAAGTCTACCTCTTGCATATGTAAGATTTAATGATTTACAAAAAAACAATAGAATACCATATGTACCATGTTGACTAGATTTTAAAAACTCTCAAGCAACATCATATTTATACAAAGCCTTCAATGTTTTTTTGTAAAGTCAAAGAGATGGATTAATTATGCGAAATTTTCTATCATAAATTAATGAAGTTGGATCCTACCAAGATCAAGGATATTGTATTGTGATTTTTTCTAAAACACTTCACAATCTATTAACATTCTTAAGACTTAGAGGATGCTACTAAATGTTTGTGGAAAAGTATGAAAGCATAGCAACACCACACATAAAATTATAGATTAATGGTTAATTTTTTTAGAGTTATGAAATCACTAGAGATTTGAGTAGCAAAAGGAATCCATGTGCAATAGTCTAGTCATAGTGACTCTAAAATCTTTTGTTATGGAATGTGATGCTTTAAAACAAGGAATGGTGCATTTTTTTGAAATTACAAAAGTATAACTTTGTAAGAATTAACTCAAGGCCATTTAAGAGAGGGAAATGTAAGATATTATTCATGAATTTAATAAATGGATACATTATATAATGGTTAGACACTCCAAAGTAAATATAGATCATAATTTCCAAAAATACTCTTAGAGCAAAGATTGTCAATAAATGAGAGAAAACATTGGGTCACCACATGATGCTAGTGAATGAATTCAAATTATTTTAGAGAAGTGGGAAGGATAAAATAATTTAAAATGCCCTTTCTACAAGGGATGAAAATAAAAATATTTTTTGTATGCCATCTTGTCCATATTGCATGTTAATCAGGTGGATGAGGTAAAATTTAAATGGTGGAAAGATATATAAACATGACATCTTTCTCAAAAGCTTTAGCAAGCTTTGATCACTTTAAATACTTTTATGTGGAAGAGGGACTCCATTTTATACAAGTATAGGATATACCTGTGGAAAAATGCAATCGTCAAGCATAAGGATCTATAGGATCTCCATGCTTCAACACTGGGGGGACACTTAGCATTCTTGAATACTTACCATAGGGTGAAGAAAAATGTTTTTGTTAAGGAATCAATGGTGATCTACTAAAATAGTTGGTATAATTTGTAGTGTATTAGGAAACAAAGGTACACCAATTCATACTCTAGGTAATTTTCTTCGTTGATCTATTCGTATCCAATGATGGGAGGAGGTATCCAATAATTTCATCATAACATTTCCAAGTTCCTAGGAAAATTATTTAGCCATGTTCTAATTGATATATTCAAAATAATTCTTATTTTTGTGCCTTCGGACATATTTTTTATCTATTATGGTGACAACAAAATTTATGGATGTTTTTTCAAAACATACATGGTAAATCAAATATAATAGTAAGTGATTTTGAACCCTTTTTTTATTTGAGGTAAAAAAAAGAGTGTTTTTTGAACTAGGGACTTGACCGTAAACGTGAGGCGTGAAGATGAGACCTTCCATCCTAGATATACAACCAAGGCATATACATAAATCAAAATTTGTTTAAACCTACAATAATCCAAGAAATAAAAAAGACTCCCATAATACTAGTAATATTTACTCCTCTAAGACTGTGAACCCATATTTACTAGTAATATTGAGATTGACTTATTTTACTTTTAAGGTATTTAGTTGGTGCATAGCTATTTATAGTACCCCAAACTATATGGGAAAAATTAGGTGGTCCCACAAATGCCTTGAGGGGTGTTTTATATTTTGTGCATATGATAAGCAATTCAATGAGTTAACTACTCACTAATAGTAAAAAAATGATAGTAAAACATGGTTTTCAATGTGTTCTCCCAAATATATTGATTTATGGGACAATATGTCTAACACATACCATTCATACTTAATCCCTAAGAGTTCAACTGAGAGTTAGATAAGTCAAAAAGTACATGTGTGACACCATCAAGAAGTGCTTTCTAGTCTCAAAGATACCCTAGCCAAGGCACAAAATTGTATGAAATAATAAGTTGACCAACGTAGGAGGAAAAATGAAGTTCAAGATTAGGTCTTTATGAGGCTGAGATTTTATAATAATATATTATTGAAACAACAAAACAAGGATAGCAAAATTTGACTTAGCTATTATGATCCTTATCAGATGTTGCAAAATATTAGCAATTTGGCATAAAAAATGGAGTTGTCTCAGTTAGCCAAAATATATCTAGCCTTTCATGTTTATTGTTTTAATAAAGTTATTGGTTAGCACATTCTAACTCACATAACTTTATTGGGCATTGATGAAGAAGGAAGAATAATATTTGAACTAGAATTGATTCTCCATACATGCCCAAAGACACTGTAGAATAAGGTGAGCATATTTTATTACTAAATAAAATCCTTTGCTTAGGGAAGATGAAATAATGAAATACAAAACATTCATGTAGAAGTATCCACAAATGGTCAAAGACATTGTGTTTATGAAGATGGGGTAGACTATACAATTATTATATTCATTATATTGGGATATGGATGGTTATCCTATAGCGTACAGAAAAGGTCTTGGTAATTTAAATTTTTACAAGTTTATTTTCTATTTTTTAAAAATTACTACGATAATCTCAAATGTGAACTTCTGACTACTTATATATGTCAACAAAATTCGATCTCTTTAAAAATATATTCTCTCTTAGATCAAGAAATTAAAATTTGAAATATAAAACCAAAAAATATTGACTGAAATATTACAACTTCAAATTATGTAATAAAAAACATGGTACCATAATAAATTATAATGAAGGCATAATTTATAATGCCCATTTCTTAAAAAAAGAACCAAAAATAAAAAATATTAATCCAAATTCATATCATAAATAACCCATACATGAAACATAGGACCCCAAAATTAAATGAAAAAAAGTAACACTTAAATTGTATTTTAATACTTATTGTCTACTCAATATTTTTTAGATTAATTTGGATAGCTTAAACATTACTAACAATATTCTCAAACATATGAAAATATGTTTCCATCTTATATTTATATTTGTTTGATTTGATATATTTGTTTAATTTTTATTTATGTAACAAAAATGTTGTGGTTCTTTAAAAAATTGTAGATAGATTTACTTCTTATTTGAGTTAATTATTGGATTTAAATTCTAGATTTCTATTTCATTAATTATTAAATAACTTGAGTTCACAATAAACATATGGATAAATATTTTAAATAACTTGAGTTCACAATAAACATATGAATATTATATTTATTTTTAATATATAAAAACATCAGCTTCTTTTTTTCTCTTATTTAATTTTTATTTATATAACAAAAATGTTGTTGTTCTTTAAAAAAACTGTAGATAGACTTGGTTATTACTTCAGTTAATTATTGAATTAATTATTAGATAAATATTATACATAACTTGAGTTCGCATTTATTTATACTATATAAGCAACATCAGCTTCGTTCTTGTTCATTTTCGTCATGGGGAAGCGGAAGTTGGAGACCGTGTATGTGGATCAAGCTGGTAAACGGCACACTCATTTCAGGAAAAGACTGAACGGAATTTTTAATAAAGCGCACGAGGTTTCAGTTCTGTGCGGTGTCCCAATCCATCTCTGTGTTGAAGATGAAGATGGCAACGCGTTTTTATATCAAAACGGGTCGCTTCAAATGGATTCAATTGCGTGCGACATTTTCAATCTCTATGATCCTGCAGCTAAAAATTTCTTGAGGATAGAAAAAGATAAAGATCAATTAACCGGTGATCAGATCTCAGCAGAGGTGCAGAAAGGAAGAGGTCCAGCTATTATTCCATATGGAGACGAAGGAACCATCCATGCTAATGGAGGACAACAAGGAAATCATCACATTGGAAGCGCCCCATCAGTGTGGGATTCTCAAATAGGCCGAGATCCACTTGTTGGCTTTCTTCATGATATTGCATTTGAGGGCACACCCCCATCATTGCCTCCGTCTTTTACAATGAATCAAGATGCTGCAAATATGCAGTTTTTGAGACAGCTAGGTTTTTCTACAGAATTTGATTTCAATGAATTCCCTTTCAGTGGAGATTTCATCGACATGGCAGGTACAGTATTTGATTTTGATAATGAACTCCCTTCAGCTGTTTCATTCGGTGCAGATGCCATCGATCTAGATGATAATATGTTAAGGCAGGAGCAAGCCCAGATGTTGCATGCAGTTCCGGATGCCACAAATATCCAAACAGGGGATCTAGATGTTGTAAGTGGCCTCTCATCTTCGCCTATTCAAACAGGAGATCCATATGTTGCTGTTCCAGATGTATCAAATATCCATAATGCTGGATGTTAGGGAACACCCTTTATGCAAACATCATTGCCTCCGTCTTATTCATTCAAGAATGGGAATTTTTTTTTATGGGCTTGGCGATATAGCAAATCTAAACATTTATTAGCCAATTCTTGATGGCTCGACGTACCCAATGAAGGTACTAATTGTAAATTTGCCACAATTTTATTAAAGAATCTGTTTATTGGATTCGAGTTATTGGGTTTAGTTTACATGAATTTGTGTTCTTGGTTGAGGCACGTCAAGGAGGGGTAGTGGAGGCTCTCGATGCTCTCTTTCTTTGTCATTTCTTTGGCAGTTCCTGTGGTTTAGCTTTCGTTATTCAATCGAGGGCTTCAATCGTTTCCAAAATGATTGATATTTTAGGTTCTTGATGTAAAGTCGCTTTTCTTTTGTTCTTCTCAGATCTAAAATTCAGAATGTGCTCTAAGTCAGCTTTTGCCCACTTAGATTAGCTCTGTTCTAGCACTTGTTCTTCGGTTGGAAATCTGTAAAGATCCCAAATCTACTACAAAACATCCACTTCTTACAGCTTTGCATTTAGCAGTGCCCTCTATGATCTACCGAAAGGTAAAAGACGGTCGCATGATAGGCAAGAATTGCGAAGTGACCATTCCTTTTTGTGATTTCTTGGAGGCCATCAAAACCTGTCACTTTATCACTTTCAAAACTAATCGCCACTGTTCAACGTGAAGATCTGGGAGGAGAGACACGCAAAGAGCAGAAGTCTTGAGCGTGGAAACCATGCCTGGAGAGACTCTGACTGAGCGGCGGCCATAAAAGTGAGGATCTGACCGTGGCACCAGAAATCTGATTTGGCAGCCGAAGTGTAGAAGCGGATCATGCACCGCAGAAGCCTGGAGCGTTGAAACCTAGTCACACGCAGCCCAGAGACCTAGGACGTGTACAAAGATCTGGAAGATGAAAGCAAACCCTGATCGATGCTTGTAGGGGAAAAGAGATTGTTGTTGTCAAGAAGAATAGTCAATAATTTCGCAACAACAAGTAAGACAAACAGAAAAAAATTAATATGAGAAATGATGTTGTTTGTTGCCATGTCTCAAGCTGAACTTTTCAAATGAACAAATTGTTTAAATTTCTACTCAGCGACTAAATCTTCCTTGCACCAAGGCTTTTCTTTGATTGTGCTTGGCAGATCTGACTAAGGCTGCAGTCTTTTGTCCTTTTTTTTTTTTTTTTGACCACCCCTATTCCCAAATGAAAGGCATGTCCAGAAGTACTCTTCCTGTCATCAATGCTACCTGCAAAATCACTATCAGTATAACCAATCAAACTAAAATCATTAGTTTTGGAATATAAAATTTCATATTTTGTTGTTCCTCCCACATATCTTAATATCCTCTTTCCAACTTGCCAATGTGAGTATTTTAGTGACTCCATGAATCTAGAGATTAAGTTGACCACATACATGATATCCAGTCTTGTAGCTTTAGGATACATCAAACTACCAATTAGTCTTTTGAATGTTGTAGAATCAACATTAGACCCTTTGTCTTCTTTGCTAATTTTGGTCCCTGTAGCAACTGGTGTAGGTGTTGATTTACAATTCAACATCTTAAACCTCCTCAACACATCCTTTGCATATTTAGTTTGACAACTAAAAATTCCCTTCTCTGATTGTACAACTTCAATGCCCAAAGAATACTTCATTAATCCCAAATCTGTCATCTCAAATTCTTTCTTCATTGCTGATTTAAATGTGTCTACAGACAAATTTCAAGTGAAAATCAAATCATCAACATACAAATACACAATCAAAATCTGACATTCTTTATTTATTTTTGTGTACAATGTAGGCTCACTATTGCTTTTGTTGAATCCATTGTTTGTCATGTATAAATCAATCTTGATATACCAAGCTCTTGGTGCTTGCTTGAGACCATAGAGGGTCTTCTTCAATCTATAGACTTTTTCTTCATGTCCATGCTCTTTATAACCTGGTGGTTGTTTCACATACACTTCTTCATCTAGAAAACCATTTAAGAAAGTTGATTTGACATCTATTTGATATATTTTTCAATTATTTTGTGCAGCTATTGCTAAAATCATTATAATAGTATCAATTCTAGCAACTGGAGCAAATGTTTCATTATTATCAATTCCATGTTCTTGTGCAAAACCTTTTGCTACTAACCTCGCCTTGTGCTTTTCAATCTTACCTTCTGCATTAAATTTAGTCTTATAAACCCATTTGACTCCTATGCAATCCTTACCTTCAGGTAGATTAATTAGACCCTATGTTTGATTTCTCTCAATGGCATTCATCTCTTCATCCATTACTTTTATCTAATGTTCCTCATTAACTGCTTCTTCATACTACACAGGATCATGAGAGAAAAAGGCATAATTTGAAAACAAACCTAACTTCTCTTCTTCTTGATCATAAATCTCATTCAAGTTTCTCATTTTCTTACCTTTAAATTTTGATCTTAAAGTGGCAAGAGTTAGATCTAATTCATCATATACTTGTGAATTGGGAGTAGGATGATGTAATATCCCTTCGAATATCAAAACAAAAGCTCTGAATTGCTTATCTGAATTTCTGCAAAATATCTTCAAATAGATAAATAAATCACAGTATAAATTCTTGTTTATTTGCTCATAAGCTTACAATAGAGATCCTCTGTCAAGTATACAAGAATATTGAAAGTACGGCCTTAATAGCCTGAATATTCTACAAACTGGTCTGAATCTGGTACGTCTCGGCCTGCTATGTAAGCAAACACAGTCGCCGACATCGGTTATACTACCATCATCGGTCGATCTGTAGTCGTTAACTTGTCGACGTCAGTAATATGTCGACCGATGTCGGTCTCTGTAGGTCCCTGTTCACCGATGTCGGTGCCTGAACTTTCTGTAGATGCGTACGGATTTTCATAGATCTGTATGGAAGTCGTACGGCCGCTGATATCGTACAAACTGTATGCTTGATCCTGATTTGTAGAATTATGGGCTAATACAAAGATCTATATCTGGATAATTCTTGAATCAAAACCCAAAATAATGAAAATACCTGTAAACCCTTGTGATAGCTTCTGTGTGAAGTTATCTCTCAAACTTATAAACACCTGTGATAGCTTCTGTATGAAGTTATCTCTCAATTTGGCAATAGATCGACTGATCTTTCACAACCTCTGAATCACACACAATGAAGAGTTGACATTCTTCAATGCAAATGAAATCTTGGAACCCTTGGCTCAGTCTTCACAGAAGAATTTATTAACAAGAATCAATATCAATAATAATCATGAATACATACTCTCTCCCATGAGAATTTCTTATCCTTCTCCAAAGGTGTGTTTGCTAAAATTAGATTCCCTTAAATTAGACTTAGGGCTTCTTAAATTAGAACTAGTGCTTCTTAAAATTAAACCAATTCTTAAATTAGAATTAGGATCCTCAAATTAGACCCAATAATTAATAATTAATAATTAATTAATAATTAATATTTGATTAAATCAATCAAATATTAATATCTCCCTTAATTCATGTCTGAAAGAGCCCAAACGAAATCCGACCCATCTCCATCAAGACCCTCTATCCATCCCACCAACCTACAAGGGTCGCATAATAGGCTAATCATCCGCTTGAAAAGATGTCAACTAGAAGGGGACATGACAGTCCGCCCCTACTGAAATTGCTTGTCCTCAAGCAATCTCAACTCTGGATGCTGTAGAATATCTTCGCTTTCCCATGTCACATCCTCAACTGGCAAATCTTTCCACTTTACCAAATATTCCCTGATAGTCCTCCGACGCAACTGTCTCTCTCTAGTTTCCAAGATGGACTCAGGTACGAAAATCAACTTTCCCTCATCATCTAAGGGAGGTAAAACTGTAGAAGGTATCACACGGTGTCCTAACACCTTTTTGAGGCGTGATACATGAAAGACATTATGTACCTTGCTCTCTATAGGAAGCTCTAGCTCATAAGCCATCTCTCCAATGCGTCTAAGGATCCTGAAAGGACCGTAGTAACGTGGCTTAAGCTTCTCTGCCCCACTCTTCGTAAGAGTAGACTGATGGTAAGGCTACAGCATAAGATAGACCATGTCACCTACCTCAAAAGATCTCTCGGTCCTCCGCTGATCTGCATACTACTTCTACTGATTCTGCGCCTTAGCAATATTCTCCTTGAGAGTCCTCATAGTATCCTAACTCTCCTGCAATAAGTCTCCAGCACTCGGCACTCTACTGTCGCTCAGTAGTAAATCTAGAAAACTCAGTGCCTCATACCCATACAATGCCATAAAAGGAGACATCTGAATGGTCATGTGGAAAGTTGTGTTATAGAAATATTTGCACAAATGAATCCACTTGACCCAAGCTTTTTGCTGCCCTGCAATGTAGTTCCTGAGGTAGCCCTCCACCCATTTGTTCACTATCTTCATCTGTCCATCAGTCTACGGGTGGTAGCTGGTGCTAGGTGTAAGCTCGGTCCCACAGAGTCGGAACACCTCCTACGAGAAGTGACTCAGGAACCGACTATCCCTATCGCTCACTATGCTCCGAGGCAATCCATGCAGTCGAAATACCTCTGGAAAGAAAACCTCTGCTACCTGTGTAGCTGTGTGTGTGGTGGTAATTGGAAAGAAATGGGAATACTTCGTTAACCGATCCACAACAACATATATGCAATCTCGTCCTTGGGCTTTAGGCAAGCCCGTAATGAAATCTATCGACAAACACTCCCACTACCTGTCAGGAATTGGAAGTGGCAGCGACAATCCTGCTAGGTACGTGTTCTCCTGCTTGTTCTGCTGACAAGCAGGGCACTCACGCACATACTGAAGAACATCTACTTTGAGGCCCTTCCATGTGAATCTCTCCCTAATCTGTCTGTAAGTCTTAAAATATCTGGGATGTCCTGCAGTAGGTATATCATGAAAAGCTCGCATGATAATGTTCTTCATAGATGATCCTGGGATCAAATAAACCCTGTTCTTGTAAATGATCAAGTCATTCACAAGAGTATATCTGGTGTCAACCATCGATCCCTCAACAATGCTAGATGCCCATGTATCCTTGGCATACTCTGCCACAATCATATGTTGCCAATCCTCTGTAATGTGGACCATGGTACTCAAATACGGCCTGCGTGAAAGAGCATCGGCCACAACATTCTGGGTGCCCTTGATGAAAGAGATGTCAAAGTCATATGCCTGTATTTTACTCACCCACTTCTGCTAACGATCATTGAGGTCTCGATGCCCCAAGAAATGTCTCAAACTGTTGTGGTCCGTTTTGATGCAAAATTTTCTACCCACGAGATATTGCGTAAATTTTGCTAAGGCATGCATGATAGAAAGCATCTCCTTATCATATATGTTGTACAGTCTCTCTGGTACCCTGAGCTTATGGCTCTCATATACTATGGGGTGCTTGTCCTGCATAAGCACCGCTCTAATTCCCTCGCCTGAAGCATCGCACCGAAGCTCGAACGGCTTCAAAAAATCAGGTAGTGCCAAAACTGGGCACGTAGTCATCAACTCCTTAAACCTTTCGAAACACTCCTGTGCTTCAGGTGTCCAACAAAAAGCACCCTTCTTAGTCAAATCTGTCATAGGAGCTGCATGTCGTGAATAACCATTCACAAAGCTTTGATAAAATCCACACAAACCTAGAAATCCCCTTAGTTATGTTAGGTTTGCTGGAATAGGCCAGTCTATGATAGCGCGTATCTTCTCAGGATCCATTCGCACTCCCCCTACACTGATAATATGACCCAAGTATAACAATTCGGTC
This sequence comes from Torreya grandis, assembly GCA_037957365.1. Lineage (NCBI taxonomy): Eukaryota > Viridiplantae > Streptophyta > Pinopsida > Cupressales > Taxaceae > Torreya > Torreya grandis. Next base: position 390,987 of record JARHVA010003175.1, read on the forward strand.
ATCCCCAAATCACATTTGGACTCCTTGGCGTACAAGGATTCCCTCTCCAAGATGTTGAGTACAATCTCCAGATGAGCCAAATTCTCCTGCCAAGTCCTACTGTATATAAGAATGTCATAAAAAAAACAAGTACAAACCTCCTCAATAGTGAATGGAAGACTCTATTCATGGTGGACTGAAATGTTGCTGGCACATTAGTGAGCCTGAATGGCATCACTATAAACTCATAGTGTCCACAATGGCAACAGAAAGTTGTCTTCTCCACGTCCTGCTCGCGAACCCTGATCTGATGATAGCCTAACCTTAGGTCTATCTTCGTGAAGTAATGTGAACCATGGAGCTCATCAATAAGCTTGTCAATACGAGGTATAGGATACCTGTTCTTAATGGTTCTCTTATTCAGGGATCTGTAGTCAATGCACATGCGTAGGGTGCCATCCTTCTTCTTCACTAGAACAACTGAAGAAGCAAACAGTGATTTGTTAGGCCGAATGTGACCCATAGCCAGTAATTCCTTAATTGTTTTTTTGATCTCATCCTTCAACCACTTAGGATGTTGGTAAGGAGTAATCATAATGGGCTTAGCGCCCTCCTATAGCTCAATAATGTGCTCAATGCCCCTGTCTGGAGGTCTCCCTGGTGGAATGTCACTAAATACCTTATCATGCCTGACTCTCAACTAATGAATGTCAAGATGATACTGGTGTTAGGTGGCCCCTTATCCAACGGTAGCATAATTGATTACTTATATATGAGCAATTGAACACGGAAATTATACTAGAATGATTAAGAAAACTAGAAACATGAGACAACAAAGAATTTGAGAGACAATACACACAATTGTATTAGATAATACTAGAAGAAAATACAAATAAGGAAGATGCCACTTCTCCCTCCACCTCAAAGGCTTGCCACACCTCAAGACCTTCTTCCCTCTCTCTTGCTCAACACAAAACCAACTCTAAAACCTGAGTTACAATCCCTCCTTGAATTCTATAGTTGATCTCCTTGACCTTACACGTGTAGATCTCCTTGACCTTGCTTGCTTCAATGCTCTTACTTGATCAATATGCTAATTACAATACATGCCTCATGGTTCTTTAAATAGGAATCCATGGTTACAAAAATAGACCTCTAACTACTAAAATTAGACACACAGCTCGCGACTTAAAATAGTCCCTTAGCATGCAAACACTCGGTTTAACTAACTGACTGTTCGTAAACAGCAGTTATGGACCACACAGGCGACCGACGTCGGTCCTTGCTTGTCTGGTGCTACCGACGTTGGCCAACTCTCTGCCGTCGCCAGTCTCCTTCTCCACTGCATCTGGCCGATGTCGGTCATACTGCCGACGCCGGTGGCTCTGGTTCTTCAGCATCCTTTCTTCATGTGTATGCAAACGGTTGAAGCTTTTAGCTCCACACCCTAACAATCTCCCACTTGGAGATAAATAGCTGCAACCTGTACCTATACCTGTACACCATCTATTTTTTTCCTTAGGCCCTGTATCCCTCTTCAAAGTCACCCTTGAAGACCAACCACCACGCAAACCTATGATGCTATATCTGTCACCTATGCCACAAGAACTTTGCTGCTCCCAAATTCTTCATGACATACTTCTGAACCAACTCTAGCCTTAGCTCAGAAAACTCCCTGTATATGCAACCCTACAAAAAGTAACACAATACAGTAACAGGATAATGTAGCTAATATTATCCAACCTGGTAAAGATAAAATACAATGGTCAAACCTCCATTGCCCTGCAGCTAACTCAAGACCAGATACCATAGCCTTCTGTCTCAGATGTCCATCCACTCTCTTCTCTAAAACGGGAATCCATCCCTCTATATCCAACTGACAACACCACCAACAAGTACCTGTTTGGCTCTAATCCAAGGACTCACACTCCTCATCCATGTCAAGCTCCCACTATTTCTAGATTCTACCTGCATTGCTTCCTCCATCTTCCTAGTTCTTGACTAACAGTAAGCAATATAAAGAAGGTGAACAACGAATATGAGGTTCACATACCTTTTCTGACCTCTGTATGGGTGTTTGAGACTCATAGATCCACCCAACATCCATTCCAGTGACCGATCTCGGCCAACTCCCAGTCTGCTCTCGACCGATGTCGGTTCCCTGCACTGATCCTGACTGTCGACGTCGTTACCCTTGGCCGACGCCGGTGTCCCCCCTGCCGACGTCAGTCCTGATGACCGACGTCAGACTTCTCCTGTCCGACCTACCGACCCTGCTCGTCTGCACATGATCGAAGCCAGTATCTGGATGACCGACGTCGGTTCCAAGTAACCGACATCGGTGCCTGTGTGTTCCCGTGAGTGATGAATTCTTCATCCGTGAGCTCTTCTTGGATCAAATCTATATCCATGCTGCCTTGCTCAGATTTATTTACTGCCTGTAACTGTTCTAAGGCCTTCATCTCCTCCATGAACACCAAGACATCCCTGTTCTTGTCAAAAGCCTCAAATTTCCTTTTCCTGCAATGAATTCTATCCATGCCTTCTGAATTTGAACACATATCTTTTGAGTCAAGAACTTCCATTCCCTTCTTGTTCATGTGACCCTGCCTATTAGACCACATATACGAATCTGCACCAGAAGTGGAATCAGTAGTACAAGTAGATAGATAAAGAGTACCTACTTTCTTACCTCTTGCTAAAACAAGTGCTCCCTTGGTAACCTTCCAAGAATCCACTGTGAGGGTTATTGTGCATCCCTCATCTCCTAACCTTCCTACAGAAATCAGACTCTGCTTCAGAATTGGAACACGCATGACCTCCTTCAACACCCATGTGTTGTCAATCTGCAATTTCAGCTGCACTTTCCCTTTGCCAACTATCTGACAAGGCGTACCATCCCCTAAATAAAGAACTCCAAAATCTCCCTGTTCATACTCATGAAACAAATCTCTGTTTGGGGATGCATGGAAAGATGAACCAGAATCTAATATCCATGATCCTACGTAACTATCCAAAGAAAGTATGAGAGCATCCTGTACCACAATATTTGCATCCTTTGCTTCTTCCATACCTGTATGTTGATTCTATTTATCTCTCAACCAACACTCCTTCTTTGTATGTCCTTTCTTTCCACAAAACTAGCAGGTAATACCTTTGGACTCGGATCTCCTTCCCGACCTTGATTTCCCTTGCTCAATCTTCTCCTTTTGCCTTCCTCTGCTTTCCGCACTTAGAGCGTTTCCTGATGATTCACCTGTGCTTCTCCTGCATATTTCTTCATTCAAAATCACACTCACAACATCATCAACCTTTAAGATTTTAGAAGCAGATGCAGAGTTACTTACTGCCATAACCATACCGTCCCAACTTTCAGACAAAGAACATAATATCAAGAGAGCCTTTACCTCATCATCAAAAACAATGTTGACTGAAGCTAATTGGTTTACCAAACCATGGAAATCACTGAGATGAGTATGTACCAAACCTCCTTCCTGCATTTGTAAAGTAAATAGCTGCTTCATAAGGTATACCTTATTAGAAGCCGAGGGCTTTTCGTATAAATTTGCCAAGGACTTTATCAACTCTTCCGTTGTTTTGCATTGTGATAAGCTGGAAATCACAGAAGCTCCAAGACTCAACCTTATGGAACCAAGAGCCTTCCGATCAAGAACACTCCATTCTTCATCCTTCATATCTATGGGCTTGCATGCAACCCCACCCAATGGTAAGTATAGATCCTTCTGATACAGATAGTCCTCAATCTGCATCCTCCAGTGTTGATAATTCTTGCCGTTAAACTTCTCCATTCGTAGCTTGCTTTCTTCTGCCATTGTCGAACTCCCACTCAATCAAAAAACCCTGTGAATGACCTGTAATCAAAAACAATAACCTGCTTCCTGCAAACCGTAGCTCTGATACCAACTGTTAGGTGGCCCCTTATCCAACGGTAGCACAATTGATTACTTATATATGAGCAATTGAACACGGAAATTATACCAGAATGATTAAGAAAACTAGAAACATGAGACATCAAAGAATTTGAGAGACAATACACACAATTGTATTAGATAATACTAGAAGAAAATACAAATAAGGAAGATGCCACTTCTCCCTCCACCTCAAAGGCTTGCCACACCTCAAGACTTTCTTCCCTCTCTCTTACTCAACACAAAACCAACTCTAAAACCTGAGTTACAATCCCTCCTTGAATGCTATAGCTGATCTCCTTGACCTTACACCTGTAGATCTCCTTGACCTTGCTTGCTTCAATGCTCTTACTTGATCAATATGATAATTACAATACATGCCTCATGGTTCTTTAAATAGTAATCCATGGTTACAAAAATAGACCTCTAACTACTAAAATTAGACACACAGCTCGCGACTTAAAGTAGTCCCTTAGCATGCAAACACTCGGTTTAACTAACTGACTGTTCGTAAACAGCAGTTCTGGACCGCACAAGCGACCGACGTCGGTCCCTGCTTGTCTGGTGCTGTCGACGTCGGCCGACTCTCTGCCATCGCTGGTATCCTTCTCCACTGCATCTGACCGACGTCAGTCATACTGCCGACGCCGGTGGCTCTGGTTCTCCAACATCCTTTCTTCATGTGTATGCAAACGGTTGAAGCTTTTAGCTCCACACCCTAACAATCTCCCACTTGGAGATAAATAGCTGCAACCTGTACCTATACCTGTACACCATCTATTTTTTTCCTTAGGCCCTGTATCCCTCTTCAAAGTCACCCTTGAAGACCAACCACCACGCAAACCTATGATGCTATATCTGTCACCTATGCCACAAGAACTTTGCTGCTCCCAAATTCTTCATGACATACTTCTGAACCAACTCTAGCCTTAGCTCAGAAAACTCCCTGTATATGCAACCCTACAAAAAGTAACACAATACAGTAACAGGATAATGTAGCTAATATTATCCAACCTGGTAAAGATAAAATACAATGGTCAAACCTCCATTGCCCTGCAGCTAACTCAAGACCAGATACCATAGCCTTCTGTCTCAGATGTCCATCCACTCTCTTCTCTAAAACGGGAATCCATCCCTCTATATCCAACTGACAACACCACCAACAAGTACCTGTTTGGCTCTAATCCAAGGACTCACACTCCTCATCCATGTCAAGCTCCCACTATTTCTAGATTCTACCTGCATTGCTTCCTCCATCTTCCTAGTTCTTGACTAACAGTAAGCAATATAAAGAAGGTGAACAACGAATATGAGGTTCACATACCTTTTCTGACCTCTGTATGGGTGTTTGAGACTCATAGATCCACCCAACATCCATTCCAGTGACCGATCTCGGCCAACTCCCAGTCTGCTCTCGACCGATGTCGGTTCCCTGCACTGATCCTGACTGTCGACGTCGTTACCCTTGGCCGACGCCGGTGTCCCCCCTGCCGACGTCAGTCCTGATGACCGACGTCAGACTTCTCCTGTCCGACCTACCGACCCTGCTCGTCTGCACATGACTGAAGCCAGTATCTGGATGACCGACGTCGGTTCCAAGTAACCGACATCGGTGCCTGTGTGTTCCCGTGAGTGATGAATTCTTCATCCGTGAGCTCTTCTTGGATCAAATCTATATCCATGCTGCCTTGCTCAGATTTATTTACTGCCTGTAACTGTTCTAAGGCCTTCATCTCCTCCATGAACACCAAGACATCCCTGTTCTTGTCAAAAGCCTCAAATTTCCTTTTCCTGCAATGAATTCTATCCATGCCTTCTGAATTTGAACACATATCTTTTGAGTCAAGAACTTCCATTCCCTTCTTGTTCATGTGACCCTGCCTATTAGACCACATATACGAATCTGCACCAGAAGTGGAATCAGTAGTACAAGTAGATAGATAAAGAGTACCTACTTTCTTACCTCTTGCTAAAACAAGTGCTCCCTTGGTAACCTTCCAAGAATCCACTGTGAGGGTTATTGTGCATCCCTCATCTCCTAACCTTCCTACAGAAATCAGACTCTGCTTCAGAATTGGAACACGCATGACCTCCTTCAACACCCATGTGTTGTCAATCTACAATTTCAGCTGCACTTTCCCTTTGCCAACTATCTGACAAGGCGTACCATCCCCTAAATAAAGAACTCCAAAATCTCCCTGTTCATACTCATGAAACAAATCTCTGTTTGGGGATGCATGGAAAGATGAACCAGAATCTAATATCCATGATCCTACGTGACTATCCAAAGAAAGTATGAGAGCATCCTGTACCACAATATTTGCATCCTTTGCTTCTTCCATACCTGTATGTTGATTCTATTTATCTCTCAACCAACACTCCTTCTTTGTATGTCCTTTCTTTCCACAAAACTAGCAGGTAATACCTTTGGACTCGGATCTCCTTCCCGACCTTGATTTCCCTTGCTCAATCTTCTCCTTTTGCCTTCCTCTGCTTTCCGCACTTAGAGCGTTTCCTGATGATTCACCTGTGCTTCTCCTGCATATTTCTTCATTCAAAATCACACTCACAACATCATCAACCTTTAAGATTTTAGAAGCAGATGCAGAGTTACTTACTGCCATAACCATACCGTCCCAACTTTCAGACAAAGAACATAATATCAAGAGAGCCTTTACCTCATCATCAAAAACAATGTTGACTGAAGCTAATTGGTTTACCAAACCATGGAAATCACTGAGATGAGTATGTACCGAACCTCCTTCCTGCATTTGTAAAGTAAATAGCTGCTTCATAAGGTATACCTTATTAGAAGCCGAGGGCTTTTCGTATAAATTTGCCAAGGACTTTATCAACTCTTCCGTTGTTTTGCACTGTGATAAGCTGGAAATCACAGAAGCTCCAAGACTCAACCTTATGGAACCAAGAGCCTTCCGATCAAGAACACTCCATTCTTCATCCTTCATATCTATGGGCTTGCATGCAACCCCACCCAATGGTAAGTATAGATCCTTCTGATACAGATAGTCCTCAATCTGCATCCTCCAGTGTTGATAATTCTTGCCGTTAAACTTCTCCATTCGTAGCTTGCTTTCTTCTGCCATTGTCGAACTCCCACTCAATCAAAAAACCCTGTGAATGACCTGTAATCAAAAACAATAACCTGCTTCCTGCAAACCGTAGCTCTGATACCAACTGTTAGGTGGCCCCTTATCCAACGGTAGCACAATTGATTACTTATATATGAGCAATTGAACACGGAAATTATACCAGAATGATTAAGAAAACTAGAAACATGAGACATCAAAGAATTTGAGAGACAATACACACAATTGTATTAGATAATACTAGAAGAAAATACAAATAAGGAAGATGCCACTTCTCCCTCCACCTCAAAGGCTTGCCACACCTCAAGACTTTCTTCCCTCTCTCTTACTCAACACAAAACCAACTCTAAAACCTGAGTTACAATCCCTCCTTGAATGCTATAGCTGATCTCCTTGACCTTACACCTGTAGATCTCCTTGACCTTGCTTGCTTCAATGCTCTTACTTGATCAATATGATAATTACAATACATGCCTCATGGTTCTTTAAATAGTAATCCATGGTTACAAAAATAGACCTCTAACTACTAAAATTAGACACACAGCTCGCGACTTAAAGTAGTCCCTTAGCATGCAAACACTCGGTTTAACTAACTGACTGTTCGTAAACAGCAGTTCTGGACCGCACAAGCGACCGACGTCGGTCCCTGCTTGTCTGGTGCTGTCGACGTCGGCCGACTCTCTGCCATCGCTGGTCTCCTTCTCCACTGCATCTGACCGACGTCAGTCATACTGCCGACGCCGGTGGCTCTGGTTCTCCAACATCCTTTCTTCATGTGTATGCAAACGGTTGAAGCTTTTAGCTCCACACCCTAACAACTGGGTCTTCTGATGTCCCTCCTACATTGGTGCCAATATGCACTCGGCAGCCCACTCTACCATGTCATGCCGCATGAGCCTCTCCATCCGATGTAAAGAAATGGTTTTGATGTTGCCGTCCCGTATTGCTTTAAGAATGTGAGTCTTTCCATCTACATCAAAACGGATCTCCATATCCTTAAGACTAAGAGTGACTACCTCAAGGGAATGAAGCCACTTCATGCCCAAAACCAAATCTATGTCCCCCATGTTGACCACATAATAATCAGCCTTGAACTCATAGTTGTTCAAGCGCAATGGGAGATCTCTGATCATCCGTTCACACCTAAGGGTGTAACCGTCAGCTACCTTAAATCTAATGCTCTCAAACTCTTCTGTGGTGAGTCCACGCTTCTCCACAAATCTAGTATCAATAAAATTATGTGTGGCTCCCGTGTCAAGAAGGGTAATGACCCTCTATCCTGCCAAAACTCCCCGGAGTCTGAATGATCCCTCGTGATGGATGCTAGATAGACGTGCCTCCTGAATCTGGAGCTCTGACTCTGCCTCTACCCTAGGCTCTGAAGCCTCAGCCTCCGGCTCCTCAGAACAATCATGATGTTCAGAATCTTTTGATTCCTCATCCTCATAATAGGCCCACATCACCCAATTTGCTTTGCCCTTAGGTCTCAAAGGACAATCATGATTAGCATCATATAGACCTTTGCAGTAGAAACAAAGCTTCTTCCTACGTAGATCATTAAGAGCCTCTCTATCCAAATGTGGTGCTGCTGGATTGGCCTTTGAATCATTCTTAACACCTGATCTATCTATGTTGAAACCTGGTCTTTCTCTGTTCCTGTTGAAGCCCTTACTGTCCTTGGATGAAGAAGTACCTCTGGAGTTAGATCTACTTGATGGGGTTGCCATCTCCATACTTCGCGCCTTCTTCATAGCTTCTTGTAATGAAGGAGGATCAAATCCTTTGATCCAACCTCTCAATGGCTCTGTCAATCCCTCCATGAAGAGTACTACTAGTCGCCTCTCTGAAATGTCAGGAACCATGACTGATAACTTCTGGAAGTCACCAATGTATGACTCTAGACTGCCGCTTTGGCGCAACTGTGCCAACTCTCAGAAATAGGACTCTAGATCCCTCCTGTCAAAACGCTCTACCAACCTATCGACAAACTCCTGATAAGAAGTGATCTAATCATGATGGAGTGTCACCATCCCGTGGTGCCACCAATCGTGAGCTACTCCCTCAAGATGTAGTGTCGCATATCTGATAGCATCTTCCTCGGCCATCAGACGCAATGTGAGAAAGGTGTCCAACTTACTAATCCAAGCCTGCGCTGTGACCTTACCACTTCCGTCGAACATCACGAGTGTGAGCCTGCTTGTAGCATGCTTAATATCATTGTTCTGATGTCTAGGTCTCCTGTCCTGTCTACCCAATCTGTAGTGCTCTCTCCTCAGATTAACAAAATGATCAAAGGTCGTCCTCTCTCGAACATGAGGAGATAATAAATTCCACTCATCATTTGCAGCCAAGTAAACATTTGCAAATGAGGAATCTCCTGCCTCCTCCTCTGCTAGAACTTTTGGTTCCTCTCAAACAAACGTAGGACGTGTAGGTCTATCTATTGTTCTGGAGTGGCCCTACTGGGGTCTCTGATTAACTGTAACATCTCTATTATCACCTTGGTCCCCATTCTGTCTATCATGTGGGTTCATCCTCCTTATCATAGTAGTTAGTGCTTGTAGTGCTTGTGTCATCTCACGGTAGGATTCTCTAGTACCCAGATCATCATTATGTCAGTGGGCCCTGGGTGGGCTACCCTCACGTCTGTCACTCATGATAATCGGCTGTTGTTCTAACAACTAGGTACCTTCAAGTAAAGCTCTACTGCGTGTGTAATACCCGCATGGTCCCAACTCTTGTGGTTGCATAAGATTTTCAAACCCTCAAGATGGCAGGATTTAGCTCTGATACCACTGTAATATCCCTTCGAATATCAAAACAAAAGCTCTGAATTGCTTATCTAAATTTTTGCAAAATATCTTCAAATAGATAAATAAATCACAGCATAAATTCTTATTTATTTGATCATAAGCTTACAATAGAGATCCTCTGTCAAGTATACAAGAATATTTAAAGTATGGCCTTAATAGCCTGAATATTCCACAAACTGGTCTGAATCTGGTATGTCTCTGCCTACTGTGCAAACAAACACAGTCACCGACGTCGGTTATACTACCATCATCGGTCGACCTGTAGTCGTTAACTTGCCGACGTCGGTAATATGTCGACCGATGTCGGTCTCTGTAGGTCCCTATTCGCCGATGTCAATGCCTGAACTTTCTGTAGATGCGTACGGATTTTCACGGATCTGTACGGAAGTCATACGGCCACTGATATCGCATAAACTGTATGCTTGATCCTGATCTGTAGAATTATGGGCTAATACAAAGATCTATATCTGGATAATTCTTGAATCAGAACCCAAAATAATGAAAATACCTATAAACCCTTGTGATAGCTTCCGTGTGAAGTTATCTCTCAAACTTGTAAACACCTGTGATAGCTTCTGTATGAAGTTATCTCTCAATTTGGCAATAAATCGGCTGATCTTTCACAACCTCTGAATCGCACATAATGAAGAGTTGACGTTCTTCAATGCAAATGGAATCCTGGAACCCTTGGCTCAGTCTTCACAGAAGAATTTCTTAACAAGAATCAATATCAATAATAATCATGAATACATACTCTCTCCCATGAGAATTTCTTATACTTCTCCAAAGGTGTGCTTGCTAAAATTAGATTCCCTTAAATTAGACTTAGGGCTTCTTAAATTAGAACTAGGGCTTCTTAAAATTAGACCAATTCTTAAATTAGAATTAGGATCCTCAAATTAGACCTAATAATTAATAATTAATTAATAATTAATAATTAATTAATAATTAATTAATAATTAATATTTGATTAAATCAATCAAATATTAATATCTCCCTTAATTCATGTCCGAAAGAGCCCGAACGAAATCCGACCCATCTCTATCAAGACCCTCTATCCATCCCACCAGCCTACGAGGGTCGCATAATAGGCTAATCATCTGCTCGAAAAGATGTCAACTAGAAGGGGACATGACAGTCCGCCCCTCCTGAAATTGCTTGTCCTCAAGCAATCTCAACTCTGGATGTTGTAGAATATCTTCGCTTTCCCATGTCGCATCCTCAACTGGTAAATCTTTCCACTTTACCAAATATTCCATGATAGTCCTCCAATGCAACTGTCTCTCTCTAGATTCCAAGATGGACTCAGGTACGAAAATCAACTCTCCCTCATCATCTAAGGGAGGGAAAACTGTAGAAGGTATCACACGGTGTCCTAACACCTTTTCGAGGCGTGATACATGAAAGACATTATGTACCTTGCTCTCTGTAGGAAGCTCTAGCTCATAAGCCATCTCTCCAATGCGTCTCAGGATCCTGAAAGGACCGTAGTAACGTGGCTTAAGCTTCTCTGCCCCACTCTTTCTAAGAGTAGACTGATGGTAAGGCTACAGCATAAGATAGACCATGTCACCTACCTCAAAAGATCTCTCAGTCCTCTGTTGATCTGCATACTGCTTCTGTTGATTCTGCGCCTTAGCAATATTCTCCTTGAGAGTCCTCATAGTTACCTGACTCTCCTGCAATAAGTCTCCAGCACTCGGCACTCTACTGTCACTCAATAGCAAATCTAGAAAAGTCGGTGCCTCATACCCGTAGAATGCCATAAAAGGAGACATCTAAATGGTCATGTGGAAAGTCATGTTATAGCAATATTCGCACAAATGAATCCACTTGACCCAAGCTTTTTCCTACCTTGCAATGTAGTTCCTGAGGTATCCCTCCACCCATTTGTTCACTATCTCCATCTGTCCATCATTCTACAGGTGGTAGCTGGTGCTAGGTGTAAGCTCGGTCCCACAGAGTCGGAACACCTCCTACGAGAAGTGACTCAGGAACAGACTATCCTTGTCACTCACTATGCTCCGAGGCAATCCATGCAGTCGAAATACCTCTCAAAAGAAAACCTCTACTACCTGTGTAGCTGTGTGTGTGGTGGTAATCGAAAAGAAGTGGGCATACTTCGTTAACCGATCCACAACTACATATATGCAATCTCGTCCTTGGGCTTTAGGCAAGCCTATAATGAAATCCATTGACAAACACTCCCACTACCTGTCAGGAATTGGAAGTGGCCACAACAATCCTGCTGGGTACGTGTTCTCCTGCTTGTTTTGCTGACAAGCAGGGCACTCACGCACATACTGAAGAACATCTGCTTTGAGGCCCTTCCATGTGAATCTCTCCCTAATCTATCTGTAAGTCTTAAAATATCCAGGATGTCCTGCAGTAGGTATATCATGAAAAGCTCGCATGATAATGTTCTTCATAGATGATCCTGGGATCAAATAAACCCTGTTCTTGTAAATGATCAAGTCATTCACAAGAGTATATCTGGTGTCAACCGTCGATCCCTCAACAATGCTAGATGCCCATGTATCCTTGGCATACTCTGCCACAATCATATGTCGCCAATCCTCTGTAATGTGGACCATGGTACTCAAATACGACCTGCGTGAAAGAGCATCGGCCACAACATTCTGGGTGCCCTTGATGAAAGAGATGTCAAAGTCATATGCCTGTATTTTACTCACCCACTTTTGCTGATGATCATTGAGGTCTCGCTGCCCCATGAAATGTCTCAAACTGTTGTGGTCCGTTCTGATGCAAAATTTGCTACCCACGAGATATTGCCTAAATTTTGCTAAGGCATGCATGATAGCAAGCATCTCCTTATCATATATGCTGTACAGTCTCTCTGGTCCCCTCAGCTTACGGCTCTCATATACTATGGGGTGCTTGTCCTGCATAAGCACCGCTCCAATGCCCTCTCCTGAAGCATCGCATTGAAGCTCGAACGACTTCAAAAAATTAGGTAGTGCCAAAACTGGGCACGTAGTCATCAACTCCTTAAACCTTTTGAAACACTCCTATGCTTCAAGTGTCCAACAAAAAGCACCCTTCTTAGTCAAATCTGTCATAGGAGCTGCATGTCATGAATAACCATTCACAAACCTCCAGTAAAATCCACACAAACCTAGAAATCCCCTTAGCTGTGTTAGGTTTGCTGGAATAGGCCAGTCTATGATAGCGTGGATCTTCTCAGGATCCATCCACACTCCCCCTACACTGATAATATGATCCAAGTATAAAAATTCGGTCATCCCCAAATCACATTTAGACTCCTTGGCGTACAAGGATTCCCTCTCTAAGATGCTGAGTACAATCTCCAGATGAGCCAAATGCTCTTGCCAAGTCCTACTGTATATAAGAATGTCATAAAAAAAAACAAGTACAAACCTCCTCAGCAGTGAATGGAAGACTCTATTCATGGTGGACTGAAATGTTGCTGGCACATTAGTGAGCCCGAATGGCATCACTATAAACTCATAGTGTCCACAATGGCAACAAAAAGCTGTCTTCTCCACGTCCTGCTTGCGAACCCTGATCTGATGATAGCCTGACCTTAAGTCTATCTTCGTGAAGTAATGTGAACCATGGAGCTCATCAATAAGCTCGTCAATACGAGGTATAGGATACCTGTTCTTAATGGTTCTCTTATTCAGGGATCTGTAGTCAATGCACATGCGTAGGGTGCCATCCTTCTTCTTCACTAGAACAACTGAAGAAGCAAACGGTGATTTGCTAGGCCGAATGTGACCCATAGCCAGTAACTCCTTAATTGTTTTTTCGATCTCATCCTTCAACTGCTTAGGATGTCGGTAAGGAGTAATCATAATGGGCTTAGCGCCCTCCTCAAGCTCAATAATGTGCTCAATGCCCCTGTCTGGAGGTCTCCTTGGTGGAATGTCACTAAATACCTTATCATGCTTGACTCTCAACTGCTGAATGTCAGGATGATACTGGGTCTTCTGTTGTCCCTCCTGCATTGGTGCCAATGTGCACTCGGCAGCCCACTCTACCATGTCATGCCGCATGAGCCTCTCCATCCGATGTAAAGAAATGGATTTGATGTTGCCGTCCCGTATTGCTTTAAGAATGTGAGTCTTTCCATCTACATCAAAATGGATCTCCATATCCTTAAGACTAAGAGTGACTACTTCATGGGAATGAAGCCACTTCATGCCCAAAACCAAATCTATGTCCCCCATGTTGACCACATAATAATCAGCCTTGAACTCATAGTTGTTCAAGAGCAATGGGAGATCTCTGATCATTCGCTCACACCTGAGGGTGTAACCGTCAGCTACCTTAACTTTAATGCCCTCAAACTCTTCTGTGGTGAGTCCACGCTTCTCTACAAATATAGTATCAATAAAATTATGTGTGGCTCCCGTGTCAAGAAGGGTAATGACCCTCTATCCTGCCAAAACTCCCCGGAGTCTGAATGATCCCTCATGCTGGATGCTAGATAGACGTGCCTCCTAAATCTCGAGCTCTGACTCTGCCTCTACCCTAGGCTCTGAAGCCTCAGCCTCTGGCTCCTCAAAACAATTGTGATGTTCAGAATCTTCTGATTCCTCATCCTCATAATAGGCCCACATCACTCGATTTGCTTTGCCCTTAGGTCTCAAAGGATAATCATGATTAGCATCATATGGACCTTTGCAGTAGAAACAAAGCTTCTTCCTGCGTAGATCATTAAGAGCCTCTCTATCCAAATGTGGTGTTGCTGGATTGGCCTTTGAATCATTCTTAACACCTGATCTATCTATGTTGAAACTTGGTCTTTCTCTGTTCCTATTGAAGCCCTTACTGTCCCTAGATGAAGAATTACCTCTGGAGTTAGATCTACTTGATGGGGATGCCATCTCCATACTGTGTGCCTTCTTCATAGCTTCCTATAATGAAGGAGGATCAAATCCTTTGATCCAACCTCTCAATGGTTCTGTCAATCCCTCCATGAAGAGTACTACTAGTCGCCTCTCTGAAATGTCAGGAACCATGACTGATAACTTCTGGAAGTCACCAATGTATGACTCTAGACTGCCGCCTTGGCGGAATTGTGCCAACTCTCAGAAATAGGACTCTGGATCCCTCCTGTCAAAATGCTCTACCAGCCTGTCCACAAACTCCTGATAAGAAGTGATCTAATCATGATGGAGTGTCACCATCCCGTGGTGCCACCAATCGTGATCTACTCCCTCAAGATGTAGTGTCGCATATCTGATAGCATCTTCCTCGGCCATCGAACGCAATGTGAGAAAGGTGTCCAAATTACTAATCCAAGCCTGCACTGTGACCTTACCACTTCCGTCAAACATCGCGAGTGTGAGCCTGCTTGTAGCATGCTTAAGATCATTGTTCAGATGTCTAGGTCTCCTGTCCTGTCTAGCCAATCTGTCGTGCTCTCTCCTCAGATTAACAAAATGATCAAAGTTCATCCTCTCTCGAACATGAGGGGATAATAAATTCCACTCATCATCTGCAGCCATGTAAACATCTTCAAATGAGGAATCTCCTGCCTCCTCCTCTACTGGAACTTCTGGTTCCTCTCGAACAAACGTAGGATGTGTAGGTCTATCTATTATTTTGGAGTGGCCCTACTAGGGTCTCTGATTAACTGTAACATCTCTATTATCACCTTGGTCCACATTCTGTCTATCATGTGGGTTCATCCTCCTTATCATAGTAGTTAGTGTCTGTAGTGCTTGTGTCATCTCACGGTAGGATTCTCTGGTACCTAGATCATCATTATGTCGGTGGGCCCTGGGTGGGCTACCCTCACGTCTGTCACTCATGATAATCGGCTGCTGTTGTAACAATTGGGTACCTTCAAGCAAAGCTCTACTGCGTGTGTAATACCCTTGTGGTCCCAACTCTTATGGCTGCATAAGATTTTCAAACCCTCAGGATGGCAGGATTTAGCTCTGATACCACTGTAATATCCCTTCGAATATCAAAACAAAAGCTCTGAATTGCTTATCTAAATTTTTGCAAAATATCTTCAAATAGATAAATAAATCACAGTATAAATTCTTATTTATTTGCTCATAAGCCTACAATAGAGATCCTCTTTCAAGTATACAAGAATATTGAAAGTACGACCTTAATAGCCTGAATATTCTACAAACTGGTCTGAATCTGGTATGTCTTGGCCTGCTGTGTAAATAAATGCAGTCACTGACGTCGGTTATACTGCCATCGTCGGTCGACCTATAGTCGTTAACTTGTCGACGTCGGTAATATGTCAATCGATGTCGGTCTCTGTAGGTCCCTGTTTGCCGATGTCGGTGCCTGAACTTTTTGTAGATGCGTACGGATTTTCACGGATCTGTACGAAAGTCGTACGTCTGTTGATATCACACAAACTGTATGCTTGATCCTAATCTACAAAATTATGGGCTAATACAAAGATCTATATCTGGATAATTCTTGAATCAAAACCCAAAATAATGAAAATACCTGTAAACCCTTGTGATAGCTTCCGTGTGAAGTTATCTCTCAAACTTGTAAACAGCTGTGATAGCTTCTGTATGAAGTTATCTCTCAATATGGCAATAGATTGGTTGATCTTTCACAACCTCTGAATCACACACAATGAAGAGTTGACGTTCTTCAATGCAAATGGAATCCTGGAACCCTTGCCTCAGTCTTCACAGAAGAATTTCTTAACAAGAATCAATATCAATAATAATCATGAATACATACTCTCTCCCATGAGAATTTCTTATACTTCTCCTAAAGTGTGCTTGTTAAAATTAGATTCCCTTAAATTGGTCTTAGGCCTTCTTAAATTAGAACTAGGGCTTCTTAAAATTAGACCAATTCTTAAATTAGAATTAGGATCCTCAAATTAGACCCAATAATTAATAATTAATAATTAATATTTGATTAAATCAATCAAATATTAATATATCCCTTAATTCATGTCCGAAAGAGCCTGAACGAAATTTGACCCATCTCCATCAAGACCCTCTATCCATCCCACTAGCCTACGAGGGTTGCATAATAGGCTAGTCATCCACTCGAAAAGATGTCAACTAGAAGGGGACATGACAGATGACAAGCATGACCAGATGATTCACCTTGTGCTAAGCTCCTAGGTGATCTTATTACAGTGCTTGTTCTTATTTGTGGAGAGAATTGATCACCTTGAAAATTTTATTCTTCAAATTCTTCTTCATTTTAGAGAATTGGCGCTCCAATTGTGATGGTTATATCAATGTTTCCATCCCATGATTCTTCTTTCTTAACTTTCACATCTATGTTAATAATCACTTTCTTTGAAATGGGGTTATACAACTTATAAGCCTTTGATTCTTCACTATAGTCAATAAAAATGCATTTCTCACCTTTATCATCATGTTTTCTTCTCAATTTAGAGGGTATAAGAGAATATGCAATACAACCAATTTTTTTGAAAAGATGTACACTATGCATTTAACCACTCCCAACTTCTTGTGCAATTCGATGCTTGACACTCTTTGTTGGGATTCTATTCAAAATATATACTGCACATGCTACTACTTCTACCCAATATTTATTTGACAAATGTTTGGCCTTCAGCATGCTTCTAGCCATCTCTATGATTGTTTTATTCTTCCTTTTTGCTACACCATTTTGATGTGGTGTGTACCTTGTAGTCAGTTGCCTTTTAATGTCATGATATCTGCAAAAATATTTAAATTCATTAGAAATAACTCACCTCCTCTATCTGATCTAAGTACCTTGATGTAAAGGTCACTCTGCTTTTCAACCATAGCCTTGAATTCTTTAAATTTTTCAAAGGCTTTAGACTTTTCCTTGAGAAAATATATCCATGTCTTTCTGCTAAAATCATTAATGAAGGTTAGAAAATTAGAACTACCTCCAAAAGATGGAGTTTGCATTGGTCCACATAAATCACTATGGAATAGCTTCAAATATTACCCTTGCTCTATATGAAGCTCCCACTGGAAAGCTCTCTCTATGTTGTTTTGTTAGGATGCAACTCTCACACGAACTTCTTGGCTGCTCTATTGCTAGTAATCCCTTCACCATATTTTTATTTTGTAACAAATTCCAACCTGCAAAATGTAAATGTCCATACCTTAAATGCCATAGCCATGATTGGTCTAGATGCATGGTTTTGAAAATGGCTTCCTATTCTCCTTGGATGCACTAAATTCGAAGAGGGAACATCTGATTCTTGGTCATCTCCACTTTTTCTATCAACCTGTCATTTGGAAATTTCTCTAATATTGTGAAAATATTATCCATAAAAGATACTCTATAACCTTTCTGTACTAACTATACAACACTCATAACATTATGCTTTAGTCTAGGTACAAAATAAACATCAGGAATAAATCTTCTTTCACCATTTTTTGCCAAAACATTTATTACTCCTTTACCCATTACATCCACTTTATTATCATTTCCTAATTTCACTTCAAATTTTATGGAATCATCAAGACTAGCAAACAATTCTTTATTCCCTATCATATCGTTACTGTATCCACTATCTAAAAACCAAATATCTCTAGCATTTTCTTGAGCAACATGACAAGTGAGGAATAATCTTCCAGAATTATAATTAGATTCATTTGTGTAATTAGCATTCTACTTGTCCACATCTGCTTGTTCCTTTTTGCATTCACTTGCATAATGTCCATATTTTTTGCAGTAATAACACTGAATGTTAGATTTATCAAACCTCTATGAATTTTGTTGAAAGTGATTGTTGCCACGTCCTCTATTGTTGTAGTTTTGATTATTGTTTTCACCTTGATCTAGATTATTCCTTCCATTTCTATCTCTGCCTCTTTCTCTGAAGTTTTACCTTCCTCTTCCACTTCCTCTGCCAAATGATACCTAAGACTTGAAATCATTCTCAAAAGGAGTATTGTTATTCCTGTTCTTTCTAGATTCATGTGTTAAGAAAGATCCCATTAATTCATCTTGATCTTGTATATTTCTATATATGGATAACAGTAGTTATACTTAAGAGAGTATGTGGTTCCCATAATGTAGTTAAAATATATAAAATAAACACTATTCATTATCAAGTCATTATACTACTAATCATGTTCTCAATGTAAGGCTTGTTGATTATTTGTATCACTATTTCCGATTATTAACATTCTTATTTCACTTGCATAGTTCTTACATTATTTTATTGTGTTGATTAGAAATTCAAGGTGTGATCTTAAAAAGTAAAATTAAACTAAGTGAAACACATAGTAATAAGAGAGAAACATTTATGTTGCATTAAAAATGTATAAAACTATTAATATTTATATTTTAAAGATGCTATTACAAAATTAAAATTATAATTTGGTCTTAACCATATTCACATAAAATAATATATCCATAAGGATGTGGAATTGAAACAAGGCTACCTTTTGCATATGTAAGATTTAAGTATTTACAACAAAACACGAGAATACCATATGTACCATGTTGACTAGATTTTAAAAACTCTCAAGCAACATCATATTTATACAAAGGCTATGATGTTTTTTTGTAAAGTCAAAGAGGTGGATTAATTATGTGAAATTGTCTATCATAAATTAATGAAGTTGGATCCTACCAATATCAAGGATATTGTATTGTGATTTTTTCTAAAACACTTCACAATCTATTAACATTCTTAAGACTTAGAGGTTGCTGCTAAATGTTTGTGGAAAAGTATGAAAGCAAAGCAACACCACACATAAAATTATAGATTAATGGTTCGTTTTGTTAGAGTTATGAAACCACTAGATATTTGAGTAGCTAAAGGAATCAATGTGCAAGAGTCTAGTCTTAGTGACTCTAAAATCTTTTGTTATGGAATGTGATGCCTTAAAACAAGGAATGGTGCATTTTTATGAAATTACAAAAGTATACCTTGGTAAGAATTAACTCAAGGCCATTTAATAGAGGGAAATGTAGGATATTATTCATGAATTTAATAAATGGATACCTTATATAATGGTTAGACACTCCAAAGTAAATATATATCATAATTTCCAAAAATAACTCTTAGAGCAAAGATTGTCAATATATGAGAGAAAACAATGGGTCACCACATGATGCTAGTGAATGAATTCAAATTATTTTAGAGAAAAGGGAAGGATAACATAATTAAAAATGCCCTTTCTATAAGTGATGAATATAAAAATATGTTTTGTATGCCATCTTGTCCATATTGCATGTTAATTAGGTGGATGAGGTAAAATTTAAATGGTGGAGAGATATATATACATGACATCTTTCTCAAAAGCTTCAGCAAGCCTTGATCACTTTAAATAATTTTATGTGGAAGAGAGACTCCATATTATACAAGTATAGGATATACCTGTGGAAAAATGCAATCATCAAGCATAAGGATATATAGGATCTCCATGCTTCAACACTTGGGGGACAATTAGAATTCTTGAATACTTATCATAGGGTCAAGAAAAATGTTTTTGTTAAGGAATCAAAGGTGATCTACAAAAATAGTTGGTATAATTTCTAGTGTATTAGGAAACAAAGGTACACCAATTCATACTCTAGGTAATTTTCTTCGTTGATCTATTCATATCCAATGATGGGAGGAGGTATCCAATAATTTCATCATAACATTTCCATGTTCCTAGGAAAATTATTTAGCCATGTTCTAATTGATATATTCAAAATAATTCTTTTTTTGTGCCTTCAGACATATTTTTTTATCTATTATGGTGACAAAAAAATTTATGGATGTTTTTTTAAAACATATATGGTAAATCAAATATAATATTAAGTGATTGTGAACCCTTTTTTTATTTGAGGTAAAAAAAAGAGTGTTTTTTGAACTAGGGACTTGACCGTAAACGTGAGGCATGAAGATGAGACCTTCCATCCTAGATATACAACCAAGGCGTATACATAAATGAAAATTTGTTTAAACCTACAATAATCCAAGAAATAACAAAGACTCCCATAATACTAGTAATATTTACTCTTCTAAGACTGTGAACCCATATTTACTAGTAATATTAAGATTGATTTATTTTACTTTTAAGGTATTTAGTTGGTGCATAGCTATTTATAGTACCCCAAACTATACTGGAAAAATTAGGTGGTCCCACAAATACATTGAGGGGTGTTTTATATTTTGTGCATATGATAAGCAATTCAATGAGTTAACTACTCACTAATAGTAAAAAAATTATAGTAAAACATGTTTTTCAATATTTTCTTCCAAATATATTGATTTATGGGACAATATGTCTACCACATACCATCCATACTTAATCCCTAAGAGTTCAACTAAGAGTTAGATAAGTCAAAAAGTACATGTGTGACACCATCAAGAAGTGCTTTCTAGTCTCAAAGATACCCTAGCCACGGCACAAAATTGTATGAAATAATAAGTTGACCAACATAGGAGGAAAAATGAAGTTCGAAATTGGGTCTTTATGAGGCTGAGATTTTATAATAATATTTTTTTGAAACAACAAAACAAGGATAACAAACTTTGACTTAACTATTATGATCCTTATTAGATCTTGCAAAATATTAGCAATTTGGCATAAAGAATGGAGTTGTCTCAATTAGCCAAAATATATCTAGCCTTTCATGTTTATTGTTTTAATAAAGTTATTGGTTAGCACATTCTAACTCACATAACTTTATTGGGCATTGATGAAGAAGGAAGAATAATATTTGAACTAGAATTGATTCTCCATACATGCCCAAAGACACTGTAGAATAAGGTGAGCATATTTTATTACTAAATGAAATCCTTTGCTTAGGGAAGATGAAATAATGAAATACAAAACATTCATGCAGAAGTATCCATAAATGGTCAAAGACATTGTGTTTATGAAGATAGGGCACACTATACAATTATTATATTCATTATATTGGGATATGGATGGTTATCCTATAGCCTACATAAAAGGTTTTGGTAATTTAAATTTTTACAAGTTTATTTTCTATTTTTTAAAAATTACTACGATAATCTCAAATTTGAACTTCTGTCTACTTATATATGTCAAAAAAATTCGATCTCTTTAAAAATATATTCTCTCTTAGATCAAAAAATTAAAATTTGAAATATAAAACCAAAAAATATCGACTGAAATATTACAACTTCAAATTATGTAATAAAAAATATGGTATCATAATAAATTATCATGAAGGCATAAATTATAATGCCCATTTCTTAAAAGAAGAACCAAAAATAAAAAATATTATTCCAAATTCATATCATAAATAACCCATACCTGAAACATAGGACCCCAAAATTAAATGAAAAAAAGTAACACTTAAATTGTATTTTAATACTTATAGTCTACTCAATATTTTTTAGATTAATTTGGATAGCTTAAAAAATACTAACAATATTCTCAAACATATGAAAATATGTTTCCATCTTATATTTATATTTTTTTGATGTGATATATTTGTTTAATTTTTATTTATGTAACAAAAATGTTGTGGTTCTTTAAAAAATTCTAGATAGATTTACTTCTTATTTGAGTTAATTATTGGATTAAAATTCTAGATTTCTATTTCATTAATTATTAGATAAATATTTTAGATAACTTGAGTTCACAATAAATATATGGATAAATATTTTAAATAACTTGAGTTCACAACAAAAATATGACTATTATATTTATTTCTAATATATAAAAACATCAGCTTCTTTTTTCTCTTATTTAATTTTTATTTATATAACAAAAATGTTGTTCTTCTTTAAAAAATTGTAGATAGACTTAGTTATTACTTCAGTTAATTATTGAATTAATTATTAGATAAATATTATAGATAACTTGAGTTCGCATTTATTTATACTATATAAGCAACATCAGCTTCGTTCTTGTTCATTTTCGTCATGGGGAAGCGGAAGTTGGAGACCGTGTATGTGGATCAAGCTGGTAAACGGCACACTCATTTCAGGAAAAGACTGAACGGAATTTTTAATAAAGCGCACGAGGTTTCAGTTCTGTGCGGTGTCCCAATCCATCTCTGTGTTGAAGATGAAGATGGCAACGCGTTTTTATATCAAAACGGGTCGCTTCAAATGGATTCAATTGCGTGCGACATTTTCAATCTCTATGATCCTGCAGCTAAAAATTTCTTGAGGATAGAAAAAGATAAAGATCAATTAACCGGTGATCAGATCTCAGCAGAGGTGCAGAAAGGAAGAGGTCCAGCTATTATTCCATATGGAGACGAAGGAACCATCCACGCTAATGGAGGACAACAAGGAAATCATCACATTGGAAGCGCCCCATCAGTGTGGGATTCTCAAATAGGCCGAGATCCACTTGTTGGATTTCTTCATGATTTTGCATTTGAGGGCACACCCCCATCATTGCCTCCGTCTTTTACAATGAATCAAGAAGCTGCAAATATGCAGTTTTTGAGACAGCTAGTTTTTTCTACAGAATTTGATTTCAATGAATTCCCTTTCAGTGAAGATTTCATCGACATGGCAGGTACAGTATTTGATTTTGATGATGAACTCCCTTCAGATGTTTCATTCGATGGAGATGCCATCGATCTAGATGATAATATGTTAAGGCAGGAGCAAGCCCAGATGTTGCATGCAGTTCCGGATGCCACAAATATCCAAACAGGGGATCTAGATGTTGTAAGTGGCCTCTCATCTTCGCCTATTCAAACAGGAGATCCATATGTTGCTGTTCCAGATGTATCAAATATCCATAATGCTGGATGTTAGGGAACACCCTTTATGCAAACATCATTGCCTCCGTCTTATTCATTCAAGAATGGGAATTTTTTTTTATGGGCTTGGCGATATAGAAAATCTAAACATTTATTAGCCAATTCTTGATGGCTCAACGTACCCAATGAAGGTACTAATTGTAAATTTGCCACAATTTTATTAAAGAACCTGTTTATTGGATTCGAGATATTGGGTTTAGTTTACATGAATTTGTGTTCTTGGTTGAGGCACGTCAAGGAGGGGTAGTGGAGGCTCTCGATGCTCTCTTTCTTTGTCATTTCTTTGTCATTTGTTTAGCTTTCGTTATTCATTCGAAGGCTTCAATCCTTTCCAAAATGATTGATATTTTAGGTTCTTGATGTAAAGTCGCTTTTCTTTTGTTCTTCTCAGACCTAAAATTCAGAATGTGCTCTAAATCAGCTTTTGCCCACTTAGATTATCTCTGTTCTAGCACTTGTTCTTCATTTGGAAATCTGTAAAGATCCCAAATCTACTTCAAAACATCCACTTCTTACAGCTTTGCATTTAGCAGTGCCCTCTATGATCTACCGAAAGGTTAAAAACGGTCGCATGATAGGCAAGAATTGCGAAGTGACCATTCTTTTTTGTGATTTCTTGGAGGCCATCAAAACCTGTCACTTTATCACTTTCAAAACTAATCGCCGCTGTCCAACGTGAAGATATGGGAGGAGAGACACGCAAAGAGCAGAAGTCTTGAGCGTGGAAACCGTGCCTGGAGAGACTCTGACTGAGCGGCGGCCATAAAAGTGAGGATCTGACCGTGGCACCAGAAATCTGATTTGGCAGCCGAAGTGTAGAAGCGGATCATGCACCGCAGAAGCCTGGAGCGTTGAAACCTTGTCACACGCAGCCAAGAGACCTAGGACGTGTACAAAGATCTGGAAGATGAAAGCAAACCCTGATCGATGCTTGTAGGGGAAAAGAGATTGTTGTTGTCAAGAAGAATAGTCAATAATTTCGCAACAACAAATAAGACAAACAAAAAAAAAAGGAATATGAGAAATGATGTTTGTTGCCATGTCTGAAGCTGAACTTTTCAAATGAACAAATTGTTTAAATTTCTACTCAGCGACTAAATCTTCCTTGCACCAAGACTTTTATTTGACTGTGCTTGGCAGATCTGACTAAGGCTGTAGTCTTTTGTCCTCTTTTTTTTTTTTTTACCACCCATGCTCCCAAATGAAAGGCATGTCCAGAAGTACTCTTCCTATATCAATGCTACCTGCAAAATCACTATCAGTATAACCAATCAAACTAAAATCATTAGTTTTGAAATATAAAATTTCATATTTTGTCGTTCCTCCCACATATCTTAATATCCTCTTTCCAACATGCCAATGTGATTCTTTTGGTGACTCCATGAATCTAGAGATTAGGTTGACCCCGTCCATGATATCCGGTCTTGTAGCTATAGGATACGTCAAAATACCAATTAGTTTTTTGAATGTTGTAGAATCAACATTAGGTCATTTGTCTTCTTTGCTAATTTTGGTCCCTGTAGCAACTGGTGTAGGTGTTGATTTACAATTCAACATCTTAAACCTCCTCAACACATCCTTTGCATATTTAGTTTGACAAATAAAAATTCCCTTCTCTAATTGTACAACTTCAATGCCCAAAAAATACTTCATTAATCCCAAATCTGTCATCTCAAATTCTTTCTTCATTGTTGATTTAAATGTGTCTATAGACAAATTTCAAGTGAAAATCAAATCATCAACATACAAACACACAATCAAAATCTGACCTTCTTTATTTATTTTTGTGTACAATGTAGGCTCACCATTGCTTCTGTTGAATCCATTGTTTGTCATGTATAAATCAATCTTGCTATACCATGCTCTTGGTGCTTGCTTGAGACTATAGAGGGCCTTCTTCAATCTATAGACTTTTTCTTCATGTCCATGCACTTCGTAACCTGGTGGTTGTTTCACATATAATTCTTCATCTAGAAAACCATTCAATAAGGTTGATTTGACATCTATTTGATATATTTTTCAATTATTTTGTGCAGCTATTGCTAAAATCATTATAGTAGTATCAATTCTACCAACTGGAGCAAATGTTTCATTATAATCAATTCCATGCTCTTGTGCAAAACCTTTTGCTACTTACCTTGCCTTGTGATTTTCAATCTTACCTTCTGCATTAAATTTAGTCTTATAAACCCATTTAACTCCTATGCAATCCTTACCTTCCGGTAGATTAATTAGATCCTATGTTTGATTTCTCTCAATGGCATTCATCTCTTCATCCATTGCTTTTATCTAATGTTCCTCATTAACTGCTTCTTCATACTACACAGGATCATGAGAGAAAAAGGCAAAATTTGAACACAAACCTAACTTCTCTTCTTCTTGATCATAAATCTCATTCAAGTTTCTCATTTTCTTACCTTTAAATTTTGATCTTAAAGTGGCAAGAGTTGGATCTAATTCATCACATACTTGTGAATTGGGAGTAGGATGACAAGCATGACCAGATGATTCACCTTATGCTAAGCTCCTAGGTGGTCTTATTGGAGTGCTTGTTCTTGTTTGTGGAGAGAATTGATCACCTTGAAAATTTTATTCTTCAGATTCTTCTTCATTTTAGAGAATTGGTGCTCCAATTGTGATGGTTATATCAATGTTTCCATCCCATGCTTCTTCTTTCTTAACTTTCACATCTCTGCTAATAATCACTTTCTTTGAAATGGGGTTATACAACTTATAAGCCTTTGATTCTTCACTATAGTCAATAAAAATGCATTTCTCACCTTTATCATCATGTCTTCTTCTCAATTTAGAGGGTATAAGAGAATATACAATACAACCAATTTTTTTGAAATGATGTACACTATGCATTTAACCACTCCATGCTTCTTGTGCAATTTGATGTTTGACACTCTTTGTTGGGATTCTATTCAGAATATATACTGCACATACTACTGCTTCTACCCAATATTCATTTGACAAATGTTTGGCCTTCAACATGCTTATAGCCATCTCTATGATTGTTCTATTCTTCCTTTTTGCTACACCATTTTGATGTGGTGTGTACCTTGTAGTCAGTATCCTTTTAATGTAATGATATCTGCAAAAAATTTGAAATTCATTAGACATATACTCACCTCCTCTATCTGATCTAAGTACCTTGATGTAAAGGTCACTCTGCTTTTCAACCATAGCCTTGAATTCTTTAAATTTTTCAAAGGCTTTAGAGTTTTCCTTGATAAAATATATCCCAGTCTTTCTGTTAAAATCATTAATGAAGGTTAGAAAATTAGAAGTACCTTCAAAAGATGGAGTTTGCATTGGCCCACATAAAACACTATGGAATAGCTCCAATATTACCCTTGCTCTATATGAAGCTCCTACTAGAAAGCTCTCTCTATGTTTTTTTGCTAGGATGCAACTCTCACAGGAACTTCTTGCCTGCTCTAATTGCGAAGTGACCATTATTTTTTGTGATTTCTTGGAGGCCATCAAAATATGTCACTTTATCACTTTCAAAACTAATCGCCGGTATTCAACGTGAATATTTGGGGGAAAGACACGCAAAGAGCAGAAGTCTTGAGCATGGAAATCGTGCCTAGAGAGACTCTAACTAAGCGATGGCCATAGAAGTGAGGATCTGATTGTGAAACCAAAAATTTGATTTGGCAGTCGAAGTGTAGAAGTAGATCATGCACAGCAGAAGCCTGGAGCGTTAAAACCTGCTCACATGCAGCCAAGAGACCTAGGACGTGTACAAAGATCTAGAAGTCGAAAGAAAAGCCTGATCGACGCTTGTGGGGGAAAGGAGATTGTTGTTGTCAAGAAGAATAGTCAACAGTTTCTCAACAACAGATAAGACCAAAAAAAAAAGAAAAAGGAATACGAGAAATGCTATTGTTTGTTGCCATGTCTCACACTCAACCTTTCAAATGAATAAAAACTTTAAATTTCTATTCAGCGACTAAATCCTTCTTGCACCAAGACTTTTCTTTCACTGCGCTTGGCAGATCTGACTAATGCTATAGTATTTTGTCTTTTTTTTACCACACCTATTTCAAAATGAAAGGCATGTCCAGAAGTACTCTCCCTATCATCAATGCTACCTGCAAAATCACTATCAGTATAACCAATCAAAACAAAATCATTAGTTGTGGAATATAAAATTCTATATTTTGTTGTTCCTGCCACATATCTCAATATACTCTTTCTATCTTGCCAATGTGAGTCTTTTGGTGACTCCATGAATCTAGAGATTAAGCTGACCCCATACATGATATCTGGTATTGTAGATGTAAGATACATCAAAGTACCAATTAATCTTTTGAATGTTGTAGAATCAACATTAGGCCCTTTGTCTTCTTTGCTAATTTTGGTCCCTATAGCAATTAGTGTAGGTGTTGATTTACAATTCAACATCTTAAACCTCCTTAACACATCTTTTGCATATTTAGTTTGACAAATAATTTTTTTTTTATCTAATTGTACAACTTCAATGCCCAAAAAATACTTCATTAATCCCAAATTTATCATCTCAAATTCTTTCTTCATTGCTGATTTAAATGTGTCTACAGACAAATTTCTAGTGAAAGTCAAATCATCAACATACAAACACACAATCAAAATCTGACCTTCTTTGTTTATTTTTGTGTACAATGTAGGCTCACTATTGCTTTTTCTGAATCCATTGTTTTTCATGTATGAATCAATCTTGCTATGCCATGCTCTTGGTGCTTACTTAAGACCATAGAGGGCCTTCTTCAATCTATAGACTTTTTCTTCATGTCTATGCACTTCATAATCTGGTCATTGTTTCACATACACTTCATCTAGAAAACCATTCAAGAAGGCTGATTTGACATCCATTTGATATACTTTTCAATTATTTTGTGCATCTATTGCTAAAACCATTATAATAGTATCAAGTCTAGCAACTGGAGCAAATATTTCATTATAATCAATTTCATGTTCTTCTGCAAAACCTTTTGCTACTAACCTTTCCTTGTGCTTTTCAATCTTACCTTCTGCATTAAATATGGTCTTATTAACCCATTTGACTCCTATGCAATCCTTACCTTCAGGTAGATTAATTAGATCCCATGTTTGATTTCTCTCAATGGCATTCATCTCTTCATCCATTGCTTTTATCCAATGTTCCTCATTAACTGCTTCTTCATAATACATAGGATCATGAGAGAAAAAGACAAAATTATAACACAAATCTAACTTCTCTTTTTCTTGATCATAAATCTCATTCAATTTTTTCATTTTCTTACCTTTAAATTTTGATCTTAAAGTGGCAAGAGTTTGATCTGATTCATGACTTACTTGTGAATTGGGAGTAGGATGGCATGCATGACCAGATGATTCACCTAGTGCTAAGCTCATAGGTGATCTTATTTGAGTGCTTGTTCTTGCTTGTGGAGAGAATTGATTCCCTTGAAAATTTTGTTGTTCAGATTCTTCTTCATTTTGGGGAATTGGTCCTCCAATTGTGATGCTTCTATCAATGCTTCCATCTCATGCTTCTTCTTCCTTCAACTCCACATCTCTGCTAATAGTCACTTTCTTCGAAATGGGGTTATACAACTTATAATCCTTTGATTATTGACTATAGTAAAAAAAAATTCATCTCACCTCTATCATCAAGTTTTCTTCTCAATTTAGAGGGTATAAGAGAATATGGAATACAACCAAAAATTTTGAAATGATGTACGCTATGCTTCTTACCACTCCAAGCTTCTTGTGGAATTCAATCCTTGACACTCTTTATTGGACTTCTATTCAGAATATATACTACACATGCTACTGCTTCTACCCAATATTCATTTGACACATCTTTGGCCATCAACATGCTTCTAACCATCTCCACGATTGTGTTATTCTTCCTTTCTGCTACACCATTTTGTTGTGGTGTGTACCTTGTAGTCAGTTGCCTTTTAATGCCATGATATCTACAAAAATATTGAAATTCATTAGACATATATTCACCTCCTCTATCTCATCTAAGTACCTTGATGTAAAGGTCACTCTGCTTTTCAACCATACCCTTGAATTCTTTAAATTTTTCAAAGGCTTCAGACTTTTCTTTGAGGAAATATATCCAAGTCTTTCTGCTAAAATCATCAATGAAGGTTAGAAAATTAGAACTACCTCCAAAAGATGGAGTTTGCATTGGTCCACATAAATCACTATGGAATAGCTCTAATATTACCCTTGCTCTATATGAAGCTCCTACTGGAAAGCTCTCTCTATGTTGTTTTGCTAGGATGCAACTCTCACACGAACTTCTTGGTTGCTCTATTGGTGGTAATCCCTTCACCATATTTTTCTTTTGTAACAAATTCAAACTTCCAAAATGTAAATGTCCATACCTTAAATGCCATAGCCATGATTGGTCTAGATGCATGGTTTTGAAATGAGCTTCCTATTCTCCTTGGATGCAACGAATTCGAAAAGGGAACATCCAATTCTTGGTCATCTCCACTTTTTCTATCAACCTGTCATTTGGAAATTTGTCTAGTATTGTGCAAAAATTATCCATAAAAGATACTCTGTAACCTTTCTATACTAACTATCCAACACTCATAAGATTATGCTTTAGTCTAGGTACAAAATAAACATCAGGAATAAATCTTCTTTCACCATTTTTTGTCAAAACATTTATTACTCCTTTACCCATTACATCCACTTTATTATCATTTCCTAATTTCACTTCAAATTTTATGGAATCATCAAAACTAATAAACAACTCTTTATTCCCTGTCATATGGTTACTGCATCCATTATCTAAAAATCAAATATCTCTAGCATTTTCTTGAGCAACACGACAAGTAAGGAATAAGCTTCTAGAATTAAAATTAGATTCATTTGTGTAATTAGCATTTTTCTTGTCCACATCTCCTTGTTTCTTTCTTCATTCACATGCATAATTTCCATATTTTTTGCAGTAATAACACTAAATGTTAGATTTATCAAACCTCCATGAATTTTGCAAGAAGTGATTATTGCCACATCCTCTATTGTTTTAGTTTTGATTATTGTTTTCACCTTGATCTGGATTATTCCTTCCATTTCTTCCTCTGCCTCTTCCTCTGATGTTTGACCTTCCTCTTCCTCTACCAAATGATACCTGAGACTTGAAAGCATTCTCAAAATAAGTATTGTTATTCCTATTCATTCTGGATTCATGTGTTAACAAAGATCCCATTAATTCATCTACTGAAAACTGTTCCAAATCCTTGGTTTCATCAATATTTACAAATATTGCATCAAATTTGCTGGGTAAACTCTTAGGAATTTTTTTTATGATCTTCTAATCTATTATTGTTTCTCCAATAGATCTAATTTGATTCACAATATTCAATACTTGACCCATAAACTGGCTTATAGACTCTGAATCATTCATTTGCAAATTTTATAAATTTCTCCTAAGAGATTGCAATTTAGCTACTTTCACCTTTGTATTACCTTTATAGGTAGTCTCTAAGATTTTCCATGTTGACTTGGATCTCATTGCCACTACAACTCTATAAAAAATGGATTGGTCCATTGCCTGTTGAATTAAAAAGAGAGCTTTTGCATTTTTTTTCTTATTTTCTTTAAGCTCTTCCTTTTGTGCTCAAGTTAATTCCTGATGGATAGCCTCACCCTGTGGTTCTACAAATCCATTTTATATCAAATTCCAAACATCTTGTGAGTAAAACAATGTTCTCATTTTAATTGTCCAAAAATCATAATTCTTACCATTAAAATGGGAATTTGGCGCTGAGAAATGTTGTTATTTTTTGCTGTGTCTGAAGCCAAACCTTTCAAATGAACATCAATTTCTTTAAATTTCTACTCAGCAACTAAATCCTCCTTGCACCAAGACTTTTCTTTAACAGCACTTGGCAGATCTGACTAAGGCTGTGGTCTTTTGTCCTCCTTTTTTTTGTCTTATCTTTTGTTGCAAAACTATTGACTATTCTTCTTGACAATAGCAATCTCTTTTCACCTACAAGCATCGATCAGGCTTTGTTTTCATCTTCCAGATCCTTATACATGTCCTAGGTCTCTTGGATGCGTGTGAGTAGGTTTCAATGCTCTAGGCTACTATTGTGGATGATCCGCTTCTACACTTCAACTGCCAAATCATATTTTTGGTGCCATAATCAGATCCTCACTTCTATGGCTACCGCTCAGTCAGAGTCTCTCCAAGCACAGTTTCCATGCTCAAGACTTATGCCCTTTGTGTGTTTCTCCTCCCAGATCTTCACGTTGAATAGCGGTGATTAGTTGTCTTTTTTTTTAAACTTGCACTACACGATTCTGCTGCTGTTACAACCTTTTCTCCCCCTGGATCTTATATTGCTTCCCAGGTTCAATGCCTTGCGCTCTGATACCAATTTGATACAATAAAGACAAAGTAAAACAAAAAGGAATATGCAAGAACTTTGCTACAACAATAATCTATTTTATTGAATATTTTTTTTAATTCCTTGTTTGAAAGCAGTGATCCCAGATTTACATAAATAGAAATTAAACCTAAACTAAAATAAAAATAAAATAATGTTTATTTAGTACTAACTTCTGTAACTGAAACAATTGTTCATGCAAACTGCTTGCATGATGGAGACTAAACAAGCAAAGTGGAGAAAATAGAACTGCAGTTCTAACAGGCATGATAGGCAAGAATTGTGAAGTGACCATTCCTTTTTGTGATTTCTTGGAGGCCATCAAAATCTCTCACTTGATCACTTTCAACAAGACTGAAAATCTACATCATTGCCTTTGAGCTCCCAAGCATGCAACTGCAATCTATCTGAGAGGACGTTGGATTTGGTGAGTAAAACTACATATAATGCCTTTCTTGGAGGGGACAAGAAGAGGAGAGCAAGGATGCATCCACAATTGTCCTTGCCAGTCCTAAAATTTCTTAATTAGAATGTGATTGATTATGTTTTACAAAAACTATACTGCATTTCAATAATATATTTGGTTGTGTTCTATCTTTATTTGCATGGCTCTTCGAATAATGGATTAAATTGCTTTGTTTTGAATAATATAATAGAATACACATTTACCATTTAAAAATTAATCGACTCAATGATACAAAGTAGTTAATGAATTTATAAAGACAAATATATAATATGGTCAGATGTAATATCTTGATAGTTGGGATTAATGTGATGAAGAAATTACTATCATTTTGTTCCCAAACTACCATAATCTTGTAATTTGTATTTAAATACTCAATTTTTAACAGTAATGTTCATGACGCAGACTTTGACATCCATTGAATCAAAGAGAATAATCATGCATTCATAATAAGATATGTTAATATATATAATTAGTAAAAAATAATTATAAATATACAACCGCAATCGATTTGACCTAGGTTATTTTTTGAAGTTTCATGAAAAATCAATTTTATCCAACCAAGATTGGGTAGACGCCATATTGCATTTTCTCTAGTTTTATTATTAATCATGTCCCATTAATAGGGAATAGTTTTTTATTTGTTATATACATATATTTTAAATATACATGTTTCTAATTATATATATTGAATCTCTAAAAAAATATAGTTCTTCTAATAAACATAATCAAAGAGAATAATCATGCATTCATAATAAGATATGTTAATATATATAATTAGTAAAAAATAATTATAAATATACAACCACAATCTGTTTGACCTGGGTAATTTTTTGAAGTTTCATGAAAAATCAATTTTATCCAACCAAGATTGGGTAGATGCCATACTGCATTTTCTCTAGTTTTATCATTAATCGTGTCCCATTAACAGGGAATAGTTTCTTATTTGTTATATACATATATTTTTGTGATATCCCTTCGAATATCAAAACAAAAGCTCCAAATTGCTTATCTGAATTTTTGCAAAATATCTTCAAATAGATGAATAAATCACAGTATAATTTCTTATTTATTTGCTCATAAGCTTACAATAGAGATCCTCTGTTAGGTATACAAAGAATATCGAAAGTTCGGCCTTATAGCCTAAATATTCCGCGAACTGGGTTGGATCTGGAACATCTCGGCCTGCTGTGTTAAAACACAGTCACCGACGTCGGTTATACTACCGTCGTCGGTCGACCTGTAGTGATCCCCTCGCCGACGTCGGTGATTAGTCGACCGATGTCGGTCTCTGTAAGTCTCTGTTCGCCGATGTCGGTACCTGAACTTTCTGTAGATGCATACGGATTTTCACAGACCTGTACGGAACTCGTACGGCCGCTGATATAACACACCCTGTATGCCTGATCCTGATCTGTAGAATTATGGGCTAATACAAAAGATCTATATCTGGATAATTCTTGAATCAAAAACCCAAAATATCAAAAATACCTGAAAACCCTTGTGATAGCTTCTGAGTGAAGTTATCTCTCAAATACCTGTAATACTATGATAACTTCTGGGTGAATTTATCTCTCAATTCGGCAATAGATCGGCTGATCTTTCACAACCTCTGAATCACACACAATGAAGAGTTGACGTTCTTCACTGCAATTGGAATCCTGGAACCCTTGGCTTAGTCTTCACAGAATAATTTCTTAACAAGAATCAATATCAATAATAAGCATGAATACAAACTCTCTCTCATGAGAGATCCTTATACACCTCCAAAGGTGTGCTTGCTAAAATTAGACTCCCTTAAATTAGACTTCCTTAAATTAGAACTAGGGTCTTAAAATTAGACCAAGTCTTAATTTAGAATTTGCATCCTCAAATTAGACCAAATCATTAATAATTAATAATTAATTAATAATTAATAATTAATTAAAATTAGTTCAAATAATTAATATTTGATTAAATCAATCAAATATTAATATCTCCCTTAATTCATGCCCGAAAGTGCCCGAACGAATTCCAACCCATCTCTATCAAGACCCTCTATCCATCCTATCAGCCTACGAGGGTCGCATAATAGGCTAATCATCCGCTCGAAATATGTCAACTAGAAGGGGACATGACAGTCCAACCCTCCTGAAATTGCTTGCCCTCAAGCAATCTCAACTCTGGATGCTGTAAAATATCTTCGCTTTCCCATGTCGCATCCTCAACTGGCAAATCTTTCCACTTTACCAAATATTCCCTGATAGTCCGTCGACGCAACTGTCTCTCTCTAGATTCCAAGATGGACTCAAGTACTAAGATCAATTTTCCCTCATCATCTAAGGGAGGTAAAACTGTAGAAGGTATCACACGGTGTCCTAACGCCTTTTTGAGGCGTGATACATGAAAGACATTGTGTACCTTGCTCTCTGTAGGAAGCTCTAGCTCATAAGCCATCTCTCCAACGTGTCTTAGGATCTGGAAAGGACCGTAGTATCGTGGCTTAAGCTTCTCTGCTCCACTCTTCTTAAGAGTAGACTGTCGGTAAGGCTGCAGCATAAGATAGACCATGTCACCTACCTCAAAAGATCTCTCGGTCCTCCGCTGATCTGCATACTGCTTCTATTGATTCTGTGCCTTAGCAATATTCTCCTTGAGAGTCCTCATAATATCCCGACTCTCCTGCAATAGGTTCCCAGCACTCGGCACTCTACTGTCACTCAGTAGCAAATCTAGAAAACTTGGTGCCTCATACCCGTACAATGCCATAAAAGGAGACATCTGAATGGTCATGTGGAAAGTCGTATTATAGCAATACTCACATAGATGAATCCACTTGACCCAAGCTTTTTGCTGCCATGCAATGTAGTTCCTGAGGTAGCCCTCCACCCATTTGTTTACGATCTCCGTCTGTCCATCAGTCTGCGGGTAGTAGCTGGTGCTAGGTGTAAGCTCGGTCCCACAAAGTCGGAACACCTCCTGCCAGAAGTGACTCAGGAACCGACTATCCCTGTCGCTCACTATGCTCCGAGGTAAGCCATGCAGTCGGAATACCTCTCAGAAGAAAACCTCTGCTACCTGTGTAGCTGTATGTGTGGTGGTAATCGGAAAGAAGTGAGCATACTTCGTTAACCGATCCACAACTACATATATGCAATCTCATCCTTGGGCTTTAGGCAAGCCCGTAATGAAATCCATCGACAAACACTCCCACTTCCTGTCAGGAATTGGAAGTGGCTGCAACAATCCTACTGGGTACGTGTTCTCCTGCTTGTTCTGCTGACAAACAGGGAACTCACGCACATACTGAATAACATCTGCTTTGAGGCCTTTCCATGTGAATCTCTCCCTAATCTGTCTATAAGTCTTGAAATATCTGGGATGTCCTGCAGTAGGTATATCATGAAAAGCTCGCAGGATAATGTTCTTCATCGACGATCCTGGAATCAAAAAAACCCTGTTCTTGTAAATGATCAAGTCATCCACAAGAGTATATCTGGTGTCAACCGTCGATCCCTCAAAAATGCTAGATGCCCATGTATCCTTGGCATACTCTGCCACAATCATATGTCGCCAATCCTCTATAATGTGGACCATGGTACTCAAATACGGCCTGCGTGAAAGAGCATCGGCCACAACATTTTGGGTGCCCTTGATGAAAGAGATGTCAAAGTCATATGCCTGTATTTTACTCACCCACTTCTGCTGACGATCATTGAGATCTCGCTGTCCCAAGAAATGCCTCAAACTGTTGTGGTCTGTTTTGATGCAAAATTTGCTGCCCACTAGATATTGCCTAAGTTTTGCCAAGGCATGCATGATAGCAAGCATCTCCTTATCATAAATGCTGTACAGTCTCTCTGGTCCTCTGAGCTTACGACTCTCATATACTATGGGATGCTTATCCTGCATAAGCACTGCTCCAATGCCCTCGCCTGAGGCATCGCACTGAAGCTCGAACGGCTTCAAAAAATCAGGTAGTGCCAGAACTGGGCACGTAGTCATCAACTCCTTAAACCTTTCGAAACACTCCTGTGCTTCAGGTGTCCAACAAAAAGCACCCTTTTTAGTCAAATCTGTCATGGGAGCTGCATGTCGTGAATAACCATTCATGAACCTCCTGTAAAAACTACACAAACCTAGAAATCCCCTTAGCTGTGTTAGGTTTGCTGGAATCGGCCAATCTATGATGGCGCGGATCTTCTCAGGATCCATCTGCACTCCCCTTGCACTGATAATATGACCCAAGTATAACAATTCGGTCATCCCCAAATCACATTTGGACTCCTTGGCGTACAAGGATTCCCTCTCCAAGATGCT
The DNA here is from genome assembly GCA_037957365.1 of Torreya grandis. NCBI lineage: Eukaryota > Viridiplantae > Streptophyta > Pinopsida > Cupressales > Taxaceae > Torreya > Torreya grandis. Next base: position 427,662 of record JARHVA010003175.1, read on the forward strand.
GAGTACAGTCTCCAGATGAGCCAAATGCTCCTGCCAAGTCCTACTGTATATAAGAATGTCATAAAAAAAAACAAGTACAAACCTCCTCAGAAGTGAATGGAAGACTCTATTCATGGTGGACTGAAATGTTGCTGGCGCATTAGTGAGCCCGAATGGCATCACTATAAACTCGTAGTGTCCACTATGGCAACGGAAAGCTATCTTCTCCACGTCCTGCTCGCGAACTCTGATCTGATGGTAGCCTGATCTTATGTCTATCTTCGTGAAGTAATGTGCACCATGGAGCTCGTCAATAAGCTCGTCAATACGTGGTATAGGATACCTGTTCTTAATGGTCCTCTTATTCAAGGCTCTGTAGTCAATGCACATTCGTAGGGTACCATCCTTCTTCTTCACTAGAACAACTGAAGAAGCAAACGGTGATTTGCTTGGCCGAATATGACCCATAGCCAGTAACTCCTTAATTGTTCTTTCGATCTCATCCTTCAACCGCTTAGGATGTCGATAAGGAGTAATCATAATGGGCTTAGCCCCCTCCTCAAGCTCAATAATATGCTCAATGCCCCTATCTGGAGGTCTCCCTGGTGGAATGTCACTAAAGACCTTATCATGCTTGACTCTCAACTGTTGAATGTCCGGATGGTACTTGGTCTTCTGCTGTCCCTCCTGCATTGGTGCTAATGTGCACTCGGCAACCCACTCTACCATATCATGCCGCATGAGCCTCTCCATCCGATGTAAAGAAATGGTTTTGATGTTGCCGTCCCGTATTGCTTTAAGAATGTGAGTCTTCCCATCTACATCAAAACGGATCTCCATATCTTTAAGACTAAGAGTGACTACCTCAAGGGAATGAAGCCACTTCATGCCCAAAACCAAATCTATATCCCCCATGTTGACTACATAATAATCAGCCTTGAACTCATAGTTGTTCAAGCGCAATGGAAGATCTCTGATCATCCGCTCACACCGGAGGGTGTAACCGTCAACTACCTTAACTCTAATGCCCCCGAACTCTTCTGTGGTGAGTCCACGCTTCTCCACAAATCTAGTATCAATGAAATTGTGTGTGGCTCCTGTGTCAAGAAGGGTAATGACCCTTTGTCCTGCCAAAACTCCCTGGAGTCTGAATGATCCCTCGTGCTGGATGCTAGATAGACGTGCTTCCTGAATCTGGAGCTCTGACTCTGCCTCTACCCAAGGCTCTGAAGCTTCAGCCTCTGGCTCCTCAGAACAATCGTGATGTTCGAAATCTTCTGATTCCTCATCCTCATAATAGGCCCACATTACCCGATTTGCTTTGCCCTTAGGTCTCAAAGGACAATCATGATTAGCATCATATGGACCTTTACAGTAAAAACAAAGCTTCTTCCTTCACAGATCATTAAGAGCCTCTCTATCCAAAGGTGGTGCTGCTGGATTGGCCCTTGAATCATTCTTAACACCTGATTTATCTATGTTGAAGCCTGGTCTTTCTCTATTCCTGTTGGAGCCCTTACTGTCCCTGAATGAAGAAGTACCTCTGGAGTTAGATCTACTAGATGGGGCTGCCATCTCCATGCTACGTGCCTTCTTCATAGCTTCCTGTAAGGAAGGAGGATCAAAGCCTTTGACCCAACCTCTCAGTGGTTCTGTCAATCCCTCCATGAAGAGTAATACTAGTCGCCTCTCTGAAATGTCAGGAACCATGACTGATAACTTCTGGAAGTCACCAATGTATAATTTTAGGCTGCCGCTTTGGCGCAACTGTGCCAACTCTCGGAAATAGGACTCTGGATCCCTCCTGTCAAAACGCTCCACCAGCCTATCCACAAACACCTGATAAGAAGTGATCCGATCATGATGGAGTGTCACCATCCCATGGTGCCACCAATCATGAGCTACTCCCTCAAGATGTAGTGTCGCATATCTGATAGCATCTTCCTCACCCATCGGTCACAATGTGAGAAATGTATCCAGCTTACTAACCCAGGCCTGTGCTGTCACCTTACCACTACCGTCAAATGTTGCTAGAGTGAGCCTACTCGTAGCCTGCTTCAGATCATTGTTCTGGGGTCTTGGTCTCCCATTCTGTCAACCTCGATAATGTTCTTTCCTTTGTGTGAGGAATCGGTCAAAAGTAATCATTTCCCTGACCATAGGTGGTAATGACTCCCACTCTTCAGTCACTGCCTTAAGTGTGTCCGTAAATGCCTCCTCATGCTCCTCACCTGCTATCACCACCTCTGCTTCCTGTCTCACAAAGATAGGCCTAGTAGGCCTATTCGCTGTACGAGAAACAGTCCCATGGCCTCGCTGTGATCCTGCAACACTCCTGACATCTTCACGGTGTGGGGAATGTCTCCTCAGAGAACCCAATCTTGGCAGTGTTGCTACCAACTGCTGTAATACCTGGTTATTCTGCCTTTGCCCTTCTCGTAGTTCTCTAAGAGTAAGTAACACCTCTGGATCATCTTGGTCTCTCGGATGGTGAGGAATACGGGCCCTGCCAATATCATCACCCATGTCTTCCGGCGGTTGTTCTAGAACTTGAGTACCTTCAAGCAAAGCTCTACTGCGCGTGAAATACCCTTGTGGTCCCAACCCTTGTGGCTGCATAAGATCTGTCAAACCCTCAGGATGGCAGGATTTAGCTCTGATACCACTGTGATATCCCTTCGAATATCAAAACAAAAGCTCCAAATTGCTTATCTGAATTTCTGCAAAATATCTTCAAATAGATGAATAAATCACAGTATAATTTCTTATTTATTTGCTCATAAGCTTACAATATAGATCCTCTGTTAGGTATACAAAGAATATCAAAAGTTCGGCCTTATAGCCTGAATATTCCGCGAACTGGGCTGGATCAGGAACGTCTCGGCCTGCTGTGTAAAAACATAGTCGCCGACGTCGGTTATACTGCCATCGTCGGTCGACCTGTAGTGATCCCCTCGCCGACGTCGGTGATTAGTCGACCGATGTCAGTCTCTGTAAGTCTCTGTTCGCCAATGTCGGTACCTGAACTTTCTGTAGATGCGTACGGATTTTCATAGACCTGTACGGAACTCGTACGGCCGCTGATATAACACACCCTGTATGCCTGATCCTGATCTGTAGAATTATGGGCTAATACAAAAGATCTATATCTGGATAATTCTTGAATCAAAAACCCAAAATATCGAAAATACCTGAAAACCCTTGTGATAGCTTCTGAGTGAAGTTATCTCTCAAATACCTGTAATACTATGATAACTTCTGGGTGAATTTATCTCTCAATTCGGCAATAGATCGGCTGATCTTTCACAACCTCTGAATCGCACACAATGAAGAGTTGACGTTCTTCACTGCAATTGGAATCCTGGAACCCTTGGCTCAGTCTTCACAGAATAATTTCTTAACAAGAATCAATATCAATAATAAGCATGAATACAAACTCTCTCTCATGAGAGATCCTTATACACCTCCAAAGGTGTGCTTGCTAAAATTAGACTCCCTTAAATTAGACTTCCTTAAATTAGAACTAGGGTCTTAAAATTAGACCAAGTCTTAATTTAGAATTTGCATCCTCAAATTAGACCAAATCATTAATAATTAATAATTAATTAATAATTAATAATTAATTAAAATTAGTTCAAATAATTAATATTTGATTAAATCAATCAAATATTAATATCTCCCTTAATTCATGCCCGAAAGTGCCCGAACGAATTCCAACCCATCTCTATCAAGACCCTCTATCCATCCTATCAGCCTACGAGGGTCGCATAATAGGCTAATCATCCGCTCGAAATATGTCAACTAGAAGGGGACATGACAATTTTAAATATACATGTTTCTAATTATATATATTGAATCTCTAAAAAAATATATTTCTTGTAATAAACATAATCACTAACTTTATTGTTGAATTTTTTACCAATCAAATCTCTTACGATTTTTTTCCTCCATGAATGTGTTTTCTATATTCATTTTTTCATATAATTTTTTAATATTGTTTTATATGTTATTTTAGTTTACTTGTTGATTTTATATGTTTTTTTAAAGTAGCAATAAAGTTTTTGAATAATTACCAAGTCCCAAGTATGGGACATAATTTTGGACTGTCAAGTAATTTATGAGTACAATTTTTTAAACTATGGTGTGAGCAATCTAGGAGGTCATCTAAGCATGGTTGGTCACTTAAGTAGAGAGAAGATACCATTTAAAAAGATAGAAGAGGATAGGTGAGCAACAGTTTAACCAGCTAAACAAGTAAATTGATCATTCAGAAGAGGCATGCCTTTCAACTACTCATTTGATCATTTGAGTGAGGGACAACTCATTTGAAGACTCCAATCAATTGCCTAAAGTAGGTTGGTTGTTCAAGGTTGAGAATAATCTCTTTAGGGTGTCAAAGGAGATGACTTTGACACATGAATTAATTGAAGCTTCAAATTTCATATTTTGCCCATGTAAGTTATTGAGCTTTCAAACATAGAACCTAGAGGGTTGGTCTTGCCAAGAAACATTTTCAAGATGGACTATGCCATCTTATTTAGGCCCAGACACATGTCATATAAGGAGGTAGCTATTTGATTCCACAAGAGGGTCATTTGAGCCAACCCATATAGTGGTCATCCAGGTTGGAGACAAGCTCATCCAACATTCCCTTTGTTGTATTAGAGCATAATATTCATCTTATTGAGTTTTGATTGGTTATTTTTTGATTGGATAGGTTTAAGTTTTAAAAATATAATAAAAACGTTCAAAATTTAATTGTTTTGATGTAGGGAGATCATTAGATACCACTTGAGTAGCCCAATATTTCCAACAAGTTTTGAATGAAGCTTCCATGGTGATCCAATATTTTGGATTAAAATATACAATGGGAAAGTATAAACTAATGATTTTGAAGGACATGAAAGGGAAACACGTTGCTATAGGTTGGAAACAAACAAATTACTATAAAATGTTACCAAATCAATATTGTATAAATCAATTGGATTCATAACATTTTACCAAGTCAAAATTTTTATTTAATATAAAATGTTGTCAGTTTCAGTGATATTGTGGTTCATGGCATTGCATTTACTATGGATATTAAAACAACAATTTCAAAGTTAGTTTGATATGTTTTAATGTTTATAATTTTATGACATTTACTATGGATATTACAACCATAATTTTGAAGTTGTTTTGATATGTTTTAATGTTTATAATTTACAATATTTTACTTTATCAAATATCTTTTAACATTTATTTATTTTATTTTAACTTTTTAATCATTTTTGAATTTTGTGATAGTTTTATCATATATTTATATTAATTATATTAGCACATAGGAGTATTATATCTTTAGATCTTATTATTTTTGGGCTTATTATTATTATTATTATTATTATTATTATTATTATTATTATTATCAATTTTTGTACTATTTATCATTGTACTAAATTTACATTAAAGATTTACTATTAAACTAACTTTACATTACAAATTTACATGTAAGTTTAATTTTAAATAATTTATAATATAATGATAGGGACTAGCAGTTACGCAAACAAAAGAATGGATCTCATACTAATAATTTGATTTCAATGAAACAAAGATCAAATGTGATGTACTATTCGATGTAAAAATAGGGACTATCTAGTACATAATGCTTGTTTTCTCCTTAAAACCTAAAAAGAATTACATACATGAAAAAAATAAAATGCATTTGTGAAATGAGCTTTACTAATATATATACCCTAATTTGTGGGTGAGTGAAAATGAATGACATTTTACACTACATAACTTAGCTACAGCTCAAACACAATTACATCAACAATATGTCAATATTGGTGTACACTCGCTTAATAATATGTCAGTTTTAATGTATAACCAACAATATTTTATATCACAACTTAGTTAGAGTGCACACACAATTATATTAGTATTTGTGTACAATCATGCTATAGTATGTCAGTATTTATTTATTATCAATAATCCTATTAAGAAACAAAGATAAAAATATTGACATTATATGTAATTTGTTTTTTGATTGGTTAACTGATAGTGAATGCCATCCTTTTGATAGTTTTTAATTAATATGTACCATGAAAATTTATTTAAGCCCCTCTAGTCCTAGGCTATAGCAAAGCATGACATAAAGACAAGTAGATAGGTTAAATTTTGAAATTGTTTACATGTTTTAAACCATAAAATATAGTAAAATAGTATTAAAAACCATTTTAATAGATGGGCAAATAATTTTACAAACTATCAATATGACATTCAAATAAGAAAAAACCGTTTAAAGTCTTATAATATATTGCAACCTACAAGGGACCCCATGATTAAACTTTTGATCATAAGACACATTGCACATATCACACATAGTGAATTTTGATATGATTTATGCCTAAGACACATGGCTTCACATGGGCATAACTTACAAGATAAGATCAATGGTGCACGGTGCCCCGTTAGATACCACTTGAGTACTCTAGTATTTTTAAGATGTTTTGAATCTAGCTTCCATGGTGATCTAGGATTTAGGATTCAAATATACAATGGGAAAGTACAAACCAAGGATTTTGAAAGACATTAAAGGGAAAGATGTTGTTATAGGTAAAGAATAAACAAAAAATATGGATAAGCCATCTTAGGATTTATATGTGACATTGGGTGTAATGGATACTTTTTGATGGGAAAAAAACATGAGCCATCCATGTTGATCATTGTCACTAAATCATAATTGCACCATGTCTTGTAATGAATAATATTGGATTAATTTACATAACTATTCTAATGATAATTCATAGGCATATATTATTTCATTGTGTAAGCTCATGATATTCATAGGGTAAGGGATCACTGAAGATGAGCAAGAAGGGTGAAATATAATTAAGTTCACAATAAAAGAACATAATGATTTCGACAAGGAGTATTACATTCCATCATTGGAAAATAAGTTGAAGTATTCCATTCATTTAATGTGGTAATAGAGGACTCAAGATATAATACATGCATATGAAAATTTTGACATGTTATTAAGAGAGTTGGTAGATAAGTTTCATGGTTTAGATGTACACTTTTGGTCAATGTAATGCTGTAAGGGTCTAGTAAAAAGGTGATCTTTAAATTTAGGATAAATACCTCCTGATGAAGATTAATATCTTTCTTGCTGTAAAATTTAAAGGACTCTATATATTATTAGAACTTGTACATTTATTTCCTTGTTATGTGATGTTATTACACTCAAAAATAGAGGAACTTGCCCCTTTTCATTTCGAAGTGGGGAAATCTCTAGTGTATTATTAGGAGCATTTGGGAGTGGAGGTTGGCCACTGCAACCATTGAAGGTAAATAAGTAGATGAGGAAGACCGTCATTATTCTAGATGATGACAACCCATTTCCATAAAAAAAATTATCAAAGATAGAGGTTATGGAAGAGGAGACTCAAACTGTGCCCATTTTTGAAGAGGCAGAGGAGGATGTGGAGGTTGTTGAATTGAGTGATGATGAATATTTAAATAATAAATTATTTTAGAATATGGGAGATAAATCTTTTGGCATTAAGAAGGAGACTTGACAAGTGCATCATTTGAGGAAGGAAGCCTTGTTTAAGTACTCGAGTCTTCTCCTACTATTTTTTACTTCCAATATTCATAATTATTCTACTTCTTTGCATAACACAAAAAAATAGAGACATACAAGTTAGCTTGTATATTTCCAAATCTTCCTTCCCTTCTTCAACCCCTTGCTTTCATTCTCAATTTAGTTATTTCATAACAATTGTCCATTAATATTAAACAAACACCTAATGTGGGGTTGATTTAGTAGATGGTGTGGACAATTTGGTTAGGTCTTATTTACTAGATGATAATTAATATTTGGTGAGTTCACCTATTCATCTTAGTCTATTGGATGTTGACAAGTAGAATGAACCCATAAAACCCAAACATTAGTTTCATAACCAAAATCTATTGTAGGGTAGCCTATGAGAGGCACACACCAACCACTATGTCAATGTTTATGCATGCCTCATTGATATGTCCAACATATAGTGGCTATATAGAATTTGAGACTTTAGTAAAGACACTCGTGTCACATGATGCATTTATCCATTATACCCAAGCCATCATAAGCAACTGATAGTTTTTGAAGGATTTGAAAATTAGTTAATAGCAAAAAATAAAAACACTATCCATTTCTAACACATCATTTGATGAATCTAAGAACAAACACATATATTTGGTTGAATAATGTTCATAGTATATATATTAACATGTGGAAGCATTGCACAAATGTCTTACTTGAGAAAATTCATGTGTTATATGTTACTAAATGAGGCAAAAAAGAGGAATTTTATAATAAGAAGTATCTTCCAAATCCATAGTTTTGGCATGACCTCATGGAAAATAAGCTAAATTAAGGTGATATCAAAGGGTCTTAGGTGAGTCATGATTGCATAAATATGGTTGTTGATGAATAGGCTTATTTAGATTAAGTATCACATGCACACTATATTTCATCTATAATGAGAAAAGGAAGAAAAAATCAAAATGATTACAAAGATTTAAAAAAGTTTTCTATGTGAATGATAATTATATCAAAGGAAAAAGTCTAGGCACTTGATTTGGCTATAGAAGTAGAGGAAATACAATGGAAATTGAAGGAAATATTTAGATAAATGGTGAAAAAGTAGGGAAAAAGGTGCAGAAATGAAAGAGAAGAAGGATGAGGATAAAGAAATTGTTAAGAACCATAGTCACCAAGAAATGTTTATGGGTGTATTATGGGGATGGTGATGCCATTTTTTCCAAAATGGAGTATGGGTATAGTATGGGGATGGTCACAAAAGGTTTCTTATTTAAATCTTCCCAACAATTTCTTCTGTTGTCATGCCTCAAACCACTACATCAAATATTGTTCTTGAATGGGTCATCCCAAGCCTCCTTAGCTACCTCCTAAATCTGAGAAGCCAAAACCAAAATACCAAGGTGATGGTTGGACCACATTTTACCCCAAATGGGTGTCGGGACATAAGCCACAAAGTACATCTCAACTATAACCTTAAGAGGATTCTCCTCCAATTATCACACCTTCTTGTGGGACCTCCTTTTCACCCCCTTCAATCTTGGCTCTTCCTAACAATCAGAGCATTTTTACACCCTCGCAAAATTTTAGGATTCCTCTAGAAATGGTTCACTTGATAAATGTCTCATTCTCCTGGTAGTATTGTAGCCCACCTCTAAGAGGCACTAACTCTTCTTAGGAAGAACATGATGTCAAATGCGGCTACATTATAGGTACTACAATTTCATGCATTCACTAGCATAATATATTTGTACCATTGGTTAAGTTTGAGGATGGGCAAAATGATCTTCAAATGGATGACTACTCCCTATGAATGTATTATCATGGAACTTAAGGGGTCCTGTAAATACTTTGTGTGATTTTAATGTAAATACTTTAGAGGATTTTATGTTACATAATCTTCGTAGCCTCTTCAAGCATGGCAAAAATACTAGAGGTGAAACTGTGATATACATTTTAAAGCCTACATTTCAATTATTTTCTATCAAGTGATGAGTCCCTTCTCCACAACTCTCAATAATCTCAATAGATGATGGGCTCCTAAATCCTATCATAGGACTTGGCTTGCTCATTTGGAATGTGTGTGACGCCTAGTATTGGAGGCCATATTATCTCATTTTCTCTACTATTTAATTTACCAAGGATTCCCACTTGGTGAGAGGCTTCTTTACCTATGCATTCCCTAGCCCTTTTATTTAATTTGCAAGAAACTTGAATTTTTCAAGCATCTATTGTGATTTTCCCTAAAGATCAATCTTCTTGGATTTGGATCCATTCTTTATTTTAAACCTTTCAGTCTAAGCCCTTTTCTTGGTGTTAAGATACTTTTGGATATTATTCAAACTGGCTAGCTTCTACTAATTTTCTATGGCATTTTTTTCAAGTTTTCATCTTCATTCAGCTTTGGAAAGACAAAAATAATCTATTTTTAATCATGATAAATGTGGTATTTCATTCTTTGTTAATGAAAATGTTGATATTATTTCCCCAATTTACTTGAATATCCAAAATAAAGTGGATAAGATGATGCTATACCTTTGCCACTTATGGGAGCTCCTTGACCACTAAAGGAGTCCCCCATGTACTATGAGCAGAGTTTTATCGGACAGCTTGCATCACATGACCCACCACCTCCTCCCAGGTGTCACCAAAGTAGAAGCCACTCCTACAATAGGGGCCACTTTTTACCTCACCCTCTTCCATGGGGTGGTTGGTATGCTTTTAGTAAATTTGATGTTGGTCCTACTCAACAATCTCTAATGAGTAATGTTGTTCCTGCTCAACCCACTAATGGTTGGATGATCAATATACATGATGACCTCTTAGATGGTTGGACTGCTCTAAAATACCAAACATGAAATTGCCTTCTTGGTCAATGTTTCCTAATGATGACCCTTTGCCTCTACCTCCTAAGGTGACAACATATGCTTGATTATGTTTCTAGTTATTTATATTTGTTCTTGAAATGTTCTATTTAACAATTTGATAATGTTTTGAGCCAGTGTGTTTGTCTAACATGGAGTTTGGGCCCTGATCTATTCGGCCACATTACTATGTAACCTTTTCCATTATATTTTGATTTTTTAAAATAATATGAGGAATTCCAATAGTAAAATTAAATTAATCATGAATTCAAAAGTATAAATACTTAAAAACTTCAAAATAATAAAAAATTAAAAATAAATTAATTGTATTTTCACCTATTATATTATATAGTGCTAGTTTGTTATACATGTTTAGTAGTTTAATATTTTTTTATTATGAAGTTATATTCAGGGTTATAGCAAACCAAGGATTACAACGAGGATGAAAAAAATTAAAATTGACCTAAGAAAAAGGTAGGAGAATGTCCAAAAGATCAAACTATAGCATACAAGGTTTAAATAATGATATAATATAGTCTACCAAATTGCCTTGGAGCCCACATATCCATGGTGGAGTTTACAAACAAGTATGGATGGTTATTTTTCTTTATGGAATCAAAATTTTAATTTTAACCCATTTTTGGAATGCTTATGCCATTATCCGTTCAATTTATTTTCTATTTTGTATTCAATTTTTTTGGTTTCTCTTGATAAAATCTTGTTATGTCAGTTTTGATCAACAATTTATTTTACATAATGTTTATAATTTGGAAATAAACCATTGATTTTAGTGAATAAAAAATCCTCTAAAATGGCTTCTATTTAATAAGTTTTAATTTATAGGGAAACTATGTTCCGCAAATGAGAGATTCCCTAAAAACACAAGAGACATCTTTATACACACAAAAATAAACACACTAACCTTATCCACTCAACCACTTGATGTCAGGCTAAGACAACTAAAAAGTAATGATATGCATAGTGGGATATTGATCTAATTGTTTGTGATGAATAGGCTTAATTGGTTGAGATGATATATTTGGATGACCTAGTTGGACTCATTGAGCTATTTATGAGGTATTTTGGACAATGAATCTTAATGGTTTATCTTGTTTATACTAGTATAGCTTAACTACCTTGAAATTTTTGTTAAGGGAAATAAATTATGGTGCGATGAGGGATCTAAAAAAACCTAATTCTATGAGAGCTAAGTAATGTAACTCTTGATAAATTTTGTTCTCTTGAAAAGGGTTGAAGTTGGACTAGATGACTCAATATTTGATCATCTAGATCAGTTTATTCTCATTTAGAATAGTAATCCACAAAGGAGGCAAAGGGGGATTAGGTTAGACCCAAAGATGAAGTGTTAAATCAATTTTGGAGATTGGTTGCTTGGTAGACAAACAAGGGAATTTGTCTAGATAGTTGTGCTTCTAATTGTCATTTTTCCTCATATAAATCATTTACCTAGATGATTATGAGGTTGGGAAGTGGTATGGAGGGAAATAATTCTAGTCATAACACGGTGTTAATATCAATCTATATGTTTTTTATTGGAATTGGAGCAATAATTTGTGGAAAGGATCTTAGCCTATGTGGATGTGCTTATGCTAAGAGCATCATCTAAGGGTGTGGGATCATTTGGTTTGTTGTTTTCTATTTGTTTTGAAATTTTATTTTTGTTTATTGAAGGTTTCATTTTATACCTGAATGTTTTTCCCAATGGTTGTTTTTAAAAATGTTTATGTATTTTTTTAACTAGCTGTTCACACTTGCCAATGGTCAATCAATAGATAATGAAAGTGTTGAAAATGAAGTTTTTTTTTTTTTTTTTGAATATGAATCAAAATACAAAACTGAATGCTTGTTGGAAATGAACTTAAAACTAATCTCTTTTGATCAAAAAAATGAATGTAAAATATATAATTACATGGTTGGAATGCCTTTTCTTTCTTTTAGATTTTCAAAGTGAATGTGAATGACCATACTAATTAAATAATTGTAAATGAAAGTATGTGCAAGCTTATTTATTTTATTTTTTATGTTTTCAAATGAAGAAGTGTAGAAATGGAAATTAAATAAATTAATTTATCATTTTCTTTTATAAGGTTGTGGATTACAAATTTGACACTTAGGGATGATTTCTAAAGTATAAAATCAGTAAAATCAAATAGGGAAGGATCTAAACATGTGAATTCTTACTTGGGTAATTCTGCATCATCATTGACTTGGAGAAATGTTACATTCTATAAATTTTAGGTGCTTACAGTCTCTAACTAATGCTAGTAAACTTCATAAAAGTTTCTTTCTCTTTGGAGACATTTACATAGGTATTTATGGTACTTTAATTATAAAATCATCTTGAGGGTCAGGAGACATGTCTCCCAGTTACTATGTAACTAGAATTAAATATACAATATAAGCAATTATGTGAAGAATGATAAAAATACAAACCATAAGAGATGTATGGTGGGCTAATGTGCCTTGGAATTCAATATACTTTAAAATATAAATTTAAATACCCTATCAAAATATGATAGGGTTATACCATAAAAATTTCTTAAAGGAAAGAACTATTTGCACCCAATTTTGTACAGTGCAACATTTCTAAGAAATATGAAGATGATATAAGGACCTCCATAAATAATAATATGTTCAAACTCTTTTTTTCCTTTTTTCCCTTTTTTGGTATTTCCAGACCTTTCCCCAAATGCCAGAATTATAGATTTCAGATTTGAATCTTACAAAACTAATATTTTTGATGTGCATGGTAAAAAAACCACCTACATATAGCAATGTTTTTGCCACTATTTTATGCCCTTTAATTTCTATTCATAGAATGCACATTTTCACACATTTTTCATGTGCAACCCTTAATTTTTGCTTTCTATCCTTCGATAATTAGTTCAAAAATACTCCAATTCACTCATTTTCTTTCTCAAGCCAATTTTATCTAATTTAAAATAAACCATAATACAATCCCTACTAACTCTTGTTAACTCCCACAAGCAAAAACAATTTTTCCTTACAATTAACTTTCTTTATCATTAAAATTGGACCTAAAAATTCCATATAGAATTGAGTATTCAATAATTTGAGAGAGATTTAAACTTTCATACATAGTTTTCTTGAAGAATTATCCCAAGCCTTGTTGCAACTTTCTAGTCACCATTACAAATTGGAGGAGGTTGACAAATTCACAACACAATACTCAAAAATTTGTAAGAAGTAACCATAGTTCAACTATTATTTTTCTTCACTTTGTTCTTATAACTCCATTCATTTCACATTCATCTTTTTGGAGGATTCCCTATGTCATTACTGAGAAAAAATCTAAGGAGATAATAGCTTGAAGATTTGTGTATTTCCAAATTCAACAAGTTATTCTTCTAATTTGACTTTTGCTTTAGACAAGTTGGGGGGATTTATTTATTAATTCTTGTTTTTTTTTTTGGTTTTTTTATCATATTATATTCTAATTTGTTTAGTTTTCTTTCATATTAGAAAAGAATACAAAATATAAAAAATAAATCATTTCTTGCAATTTCATATATTTCAAATCAATTTTTTTTTTAGAATATCACTTACATATTAAAATCCCAATAACATATCACTTTGCATGTTATTTTTTAGAATACAAAGACAATCTATTTCATTTCCAGCAGTCTATATATTTTTTTTATTTCAACTTACATAACACACACATAGACAAATCAATTTGCACTTCATTTGTTTTCATAACAATTCAGAAAAAACAAAGGGAAAAGATTGCATCAACAATACCATCTCTTAATTTCTAGATACATTAAGAATTTAAAGTATAAAATTGCCTAGATCAATATTTTCATTTACATGTTAGATTAACTAAAAGTAAATCATTTAAAAACATAAACTTTTCATTCAACTGTAATTTCCAGTATTCAGACATATTTAGTTGCATACATATAATTTGAAAAGCATAGATTAATTATTTAATTTAGCATTTTAAAATTTATAAAATTTCTTCATCATTAGTTGTACTCATTTTTAAAAAAAAAACAAATGTGCATTTCAGACCATACAAGTAAATTTCAACTCATTCATAAAATTAAAAAATTAATGTTCAAATAGTTAGTTTTAGTTTTTAATTTGTTTACATAATAATCCGTAGATCACAAAAATAAATTTGGTTTCATCATTTTCAGCATATTTTTAATTTTTTTTAATTTCTTGAAAAATAGTAGTTAAAAAAAACAAACAAATACCTCTTCACTTAGAGAAACATTAGTCATCCAAATATATTAGCGAAAAAAATCAGCAAACACTATATTTCTAAAACAAAATAAAACTAGCCACAATTTTTAGAAAAGAAAAACAAGTGGAGCAAACATAAAATATCAAATAAATATTTCCTTTCCCTTGGACAATGTTCTATGAACAAGTGCATTTACACAGAGCATGAGAATTTTGATTATTAATTTCCCTTGTCCCAAGACAAAACATTTAAAGAGATATAGACTATGTGCTCTGACTACAAGTCAAACACTTGAGTTTGTTTCCCAACATAATCATTAGCCTAGTAAATGTCCTAGGCAAACAATGAGGCTATTTATATCCCAATTAGATAAATGAATTCATTTAATAGTTGACAAATTGAAATTTTTTACATTTTATTTAATTAATCATCCTTGGGTCTAGCTTCATACAATTTTATTCACTTTATAGATGACATTTTTCAAGCAAGCCCAACCTGATAGAATTGATCAAATACCATGAGTGATTTAGCCCAATTTAAAACCATTAAAGGAAAGAAGCAAATACTAAGATTTGTGTTATTTGGTTATTTTAGAATCATGCTAATATATAGATTTTGTTTGTCCTTATCTTACTACATTAAATAAGTAACCTTGAACAACACCCTGAATAAAATTTATAATACATATATTCTATTTATATGATTAAAAAATGAATAAATTAATATTGAAAGACAATATTTATACTACACATGGGTAGACTCAATTATATCTCATAATTTGTTTAATTGAGGATAAAATAAGTTAATAACATCTAGTAAATCTGTAGCACTCTAAAATTCTTCATTCATGTAAACTAGTAGATAATCCTATAAACTAATACATTAATTGTACATCATTTAAATTGATTTATTTAAGAATAAAATTAATTAACTAATTATTGTATTAAGTAAGATGGGATGCTTAGATAATATGTAAGAATTAAAAATAATTATGTGGCATCACCTGAGTTATTTTATTGATCCATTGGAAATTGAAAATCCTTCCCCCATAACCACTTCTGAATTCATACCAATTCACTTCCCTATAATAATATTTTATTTATTTAATACAAGATATCTTTCAACATTCTAAATTTTTCTTACATAAAAATTTTCCACTTTTTATTTTTTTTCTGCAGGATATTGCCTGAAGAAAGACATTGGAGTTTTTTTTATAAAACCCTGACTTACTAAATTTTCTTGTTTACCCCTTTTTCATCAGATAATGATTATCCATTGATAAGAACTTTCTATTTAACTACTATTTAAAAACTTTCTAACTATAGCTTTGGCCTTGTTAATTTTGGAGACCGATTCATATGTCACCTGATCTGTCAAAGAACCCTATGTGAAATATCTATAAATATTAACATTTACAATTTAATTTCTACATCTTCTAACCATTAAACATTTTAAATTCATATATTTTAAAGTTGAGTAGAAAAAGGATTCCCACCATTCTCTGTTTACTCTGATGCTCTTGCATCAATTTCCCTTTATAGGGGAGACAATGCTATGGCATCAAAGGGTAGAACATATAGGTGAGAAAGGTTTGTTCATGTTAGATACTAAGGATATGGTGAATGATATGGATAATTATTCCTTGGATTTTGACTTCAATGAAAATTGTGTCTATGGCAAGCAGATTCAAATAAATTTACCTAAACATGTCATACATGTGAGTAAAATCTTACAAGTGATACATAATGATGTGTTTAGATAGGTGGAGGTCTCATCACTAAGCTATTCTTTATTCTATGTGACTTTCATATATGGCTACACTCACAATCCCTTGATATAATTCATCTTGAATAAATCCAAAGTTATCAAGAAATTCAAGGAGTTAAAAGCTCTTATAGAGAACCAAAAAAATAAGGAAATCAAGATGTTGTAAACAAACAATGAGTGTGAGTACTAATAAAGAGAGTTTAATTAATTAAATAGGTAGAGTGGTATTCAAAGACAAAAAATGACTCCATACATTCCACAAAAATATGGAGTTAGAGAGATGATGAACATGACACTAATGGGAAAATCTAAGAGCATTATATGTCATACACATTTGGAAATTAGATGTGTGTCCATGGATAAATACAAATATTAAATTCATTCTATAAATATCTCCATTAATATCTGGGATAGAGGGGCATTGAATAGGGATGGGAGGCATGAATCTTGATATTCATGGCAGCTATGACCTAGGGATGTCTTCCCAAGAAATGAGGTCACATAATGATGTAGATATTAAATATTAATTTCCAAAAATAATTTATTCAACAAGTTCCATATAATTATTAATTAGTATCTAATTTGTTTTAATTAGATCTTAAGCATGATTAAGCACTTTGTGCACAAATTACTCAAATTGATCATAATGCCTTGTTATTAGCCCAAAATTTGAATGGATTGGAATTAGGATGTGATTTAAGATGCATTTAATCTATTATCAGATTTAGGATTTTTCGACACAAAATAACAAAGGTGTGTATCTTGTATAAGAGATTTGATAGAAAAGAGCAATCTAGAGCACCCAGGTGAAAAATTGGTATTTTGACTCAAAATGAATTGATAAAAGTTAGTTGGCCCATGGATTGAATTAACCTATTTAATAATACTCTAGCCAAAATTGGCACTTTAGGCCAAATTGTGCATTTTGCTGAAAATTGGTCAAAAGCCTAGTTGGAGGTTATTGCTGGCCAGTTTTAGGTGTCTACAATATCCTCTGTGAAAAATACTAACTTTATTTTTATTTACTACCACTATTTACTATGCCACATATCAATATTAATGTGGGGGGGGTCATAATTTTACAAACTATGAGCCATGGTGGGAACCTCCCAAAGATTTGAAATGTCTAAAAATAACACTCGTCTTATGGTAAGGGTGAACATTTATTTTATATACCTTATTCATAATAAATATTGATGTGAAATAACAAAGAGATAAAAGACCCATAATGTCTTATATTGGTTTATAGTCTTCACTAACTCCACAATATCTATTAAAATATTTCAATAATATTTATCCTAGAATCATCTTAAGCACAGTAAATCACACAGTCACTTAGAGCATACCATAGTAGTTTTTTTCCACATTAATCAATGTTTAAAATCCAATAAAATATCAAAAAACTCAAAAGAATATTAAATAATAAAATACTAAAGAGATGGTATGTGACAATGAGCTACACCAGGAGATAGTAAATTGTGATTGGTTGAGATAGATGTTTCTCAAAGGGTTCATCATCTCTAAATTTGAATAAAAAATAATCATGACTCTATAGTATATTTATAAGGATTTCATGGAGATAATTCACACATATAATGAAAGCTTAAATATCTTATTGTCTAAACCCTCTTATTATATCCATCCATTGCAACACGCTTAACAATTCATGGGTGGCCTATTAGTACCTTTTTGGTACACACTATATATAAAAACCTTTATAAATCCAAAGAAAGATTTATAAGCTACATTGAGTGCTAATAATTTTGAAGTGTATATATTAAAATCATTTTATTTATGAGGCATAAATCACAATTATGATTAATAAATTATAAAATTAACCACAAATCAATGAATATGAGATTAAAAGTTAGTTATGATGCACCAACTATGAATTTGAAGGCCATAACAAGAAAAAATTTATTAAATAAAACATTAGTTGAATCTTAATTTTATGTGAAGTTTTGCATTATATCCATGATATAAGGAGTTTATATTTATTTTATAGGGTCAAAAAAATTAATGTGAATATGCACTACAAAGTTTGTAACATAACCGCTCATGAAATTGAGAAGTGTAGGGTCATAGGTGAGGTGTAAGAGGTACACAAAGTTTTATCGCACAAATACATAAATATAAAGTTATCGTAATGTGGTAATTATGATAGATAAAATTAATGTAAAGGATATTATAATGGATAATGTGGAGATATATTGCCTCTAAATACATGCCTCAAGTATGGTTCACTAGATTATTATTATAAGGATTTCCCAAAGTTTCCAAAATTTTAAGTAATATAAAGATGTGTATAAAATAGTGGAGTGTTTAAAAATATATAAAAATACCATCCAAAATGAAAATATATAGAAGGGTTCATGGGTGATCAATTGTGGCTAGAAGGAAAAGTGATTACAAGGCAAGGTACACACATGATAATTAATGAACCAGAGGTCAATAATACAATGTGTAACCATAAAAATAACCAACCCAAGAACATATAATTTCCCAGATAAAAATCATAAATAACACCTCCCAAAAATTTAATATATTATCTTGATGGCTTAACTCAAAATATAATCTTTCAAGAATCTAAGGACATTATCTAGACCATTTAATGTGAAGTGCATGTTGCATGAAAAATTGAGACCTAAATTAATGAAATATAAAGGAGGGGACCTATAAAATTATTTAAGACATTTTATTAATGGAAAAAAAGAGACACATGAAACCTATTAGGATCCTATGCAATGTTTTAGTTGATATAATGGGTGCCAAGTTTAACATTTATTTTAAAGTGTTTAAACTTGATGAATAATATAATTATATAACATTACTTGGTAGGAAATTATGATATGAAAAAATAGAGATATGAACTTAAATAAATGATATATGTGTTTTGAAAATTGGGAGTAGTGGATAGTTACTCACTTTCAAATTAGTCAAGGAATTGCTTATATTAAAGGCATGTACATGGAAGAATATATAAACCTCATAAATGAACTTATCATGCATGATAAAGAGTATCTAAATCCAAGGATGATAGGATTTAGAGATTACAAAGTGGCATATCAACATTAAATACAATAAAAATTATTTTTGAAATATGGGTCCAAGAAGTAATTAAAGTTAAAGGGCACAACTATGTATATACAAAATAAAACCACAAGGTTCTGTTTGGTCCAAATTGGTGGGTTTATTTTACCAAATAAGAATGCCAAAGTTAAATTCACGAAATTGGGGATACCATGGTCCAAAAAAATAATAAAAAAATGTGTGTTCTAGATGAGCAAAGGAATATTAATAAAATTACCAGGTTAGGATGGTTCTACATGCAAAATAACATATTTAAGTGACTTAAAAAATTATTTTCCCTAGTAAGTGGAGTACATGATTAAATTTTTCCATTCATTTATTATCACTTATTTTCATTG
>JARHVA010003175.1:452500-490000 GCA_037957365.1 Torreya grandis
CAACTGTAATAAAGTGAGAAATATTAGGTTCATACATTTCCCCACCCTTTGAAAGGGAATTACAAGTGAAGGAAAGTGGAAGGAGTAATGGTATTTCAAATAAAAACCATGTCATGGATGAATTTTAGTAGACAATGTTAGTGGATATGATGCCGCCTCAAGGGTGCATATAGGGAAGAATGAGCTGGATGGTCACTACAAAGAAGAAGCAATGGGTGGGATGAAATGGATAGATGTGAATATGGGATTTAATATATGGGATAGATGATGAAGAATAAATATTCAACTTGAGAAAATAGCTACAAAATGATAATGATGCCTCTAGTAGGACACATACATAGGAAATAGAGATGGTGGGTGTCATGGTTGTAGACACATCCTAAAGGGGAATAAACCATAATAGGATGATGATAATACTAAAGGGCCATAAGATTTATAATTATCCCAAGTGAGGACACATGTAAGGGAGAGATATTGGCCAAGATAAGACTACTGATTTGATAATATATAGGGGTAGGTGTGGTTCAAATTTAAATTTTTTGATATAATGTATGTGATGATAGAGCATAATTGATATTATCAAGTGACAAAAGGATTGGAGGATGAGGATAAATGATAGAAATAGTGGTTGAGCTATCCTAGGGCACAAAAATGTGGCCAACTATTGCCTACATTGTCTATAAAGACCTCAGGCTGATGTAGTTTTGACAAGGAGATGATGACTAGTGATTAGAAATTGATTATGATGTGGATGTTTAGACTTATTAGTAATTGAAGGATATTATTGATAAAAATAAGATGATAAAGTATATAGATTAGATTTTATTCAGATGAGTCAAGAAGATTAGGTTAAGGATGATTAGATTATTAGAGGAATGATGAGGGTGGATGTGATCATGGCATCACAATGTTAGAAAGCTCATCATAGTCTAAGTAATCCAATAAATATGGTACATTGAAATATTCCCCATGATACATATATGACAAAGAGGAAATTATACTAAAGTGCATGGTCAAATAGTGAACTCTACATCTTTGAGGTCACTTTTGGTGTCCTTGTAGCATCCTCATTCATTTCCCAATAGATAAAATAGACATGATGAAAACAAAACATAATAAAAATAAGATATATACATGATGCAAAATAAAATAAATAATAGACAAATAGTAGACAAGTATATACATGTAATGTCATAATGTCTTATCTAATGATAGGATGATTGACTAAGTGATAGGTTAGATTAGGATGACCATGATTTGGATTAGGATTTAGATGTCACCCCTAGTTTATGATGAAAGTATGGATGACGTGATAAGGTCTCTAAATATTTATTTGATCTTGAAAGTGAATCAAAAAGTGGCCAATGATGATGATTAGACAAGTGATGACCAATGATTATCAACATATAAGGCCCTACAAGAATCCAATCTAGTAAAGAGATTAGGATATTATGCGATCAAATACCTTTCATACTAGAAAAGAGTGATTGGATGGTTGCTAGGGATAAAGAGGCAATGATGGGACATTGATTGGGTCAAGTACCTTCTATAGTAGTAAAGAGATGATTTGATGGGTGATAGGAATGAAAAGGCCCTGATAGGAAGTGATGGGTTCTAGATTAAAATCTTTGACAAGGTGATGTATGTTGATAAGGCTTGGCTAATAAGATGAGATGGAAGATATGAAGGGATGGGTGACCACTCCATTTTGGTTTGAAGAAAAAATGTGGTATATAAATATGGGATGGATAGGAAGATAGGAGACCGATGGAGATGGATGCAACTAGGGGATTGGGGATAAGACAAAACATGATGGACTATTTTTGGATTTTTTTAAAATGTTATGATTTTTAGGGTTTTTGACATTTTTAAATTTTTAGGTATTTTTGGAATGTGTATATACACTATAAAATTTGGGTTACTATCAAAGGGAATACCAAGCCTAGCAACTAGGATGAAGATGGATGGAATGATTAATGGGATGACAAAGGATGGTGATGATGGTGATCAAGGATAAATGAAACAGGGATAGCTAATGAGTACATCATAAAGGAACTAGATGGTTAGCTATCTAGGTGTCCATTGGAGCTTATAATAAGATGGTTATCAAGACACCTTATTCTTCCTTATGAAGGTTAAAATAGGAAGGAATAAATGGACATAATAGGATTGGGAATCTGATTACAAATAATGGACAAGGTTGATGAGATATGACAAGTATGGATGGAATGATAAGGGATATGAAATGGATGGATTTGCCAGCAATTTTTGAGGAACAATGTGGATAATGGATTATTTTACCATGATGCTGGAAATTGGTTTTCATCATGGTGTTTTCCCAAGGCACCATAAGATTGGTTTTCACCATTAGATAAATGAAATTTTTTGAGTTTTTATTGAGCATCTCAATTTATTAGATGATGGACAAGATGCAGGGCATATAAATCTAATGGATTATTTAACCAAAACCTTTTATATTATGGATGATAGATGCTTAGATTTCCTAGTGGCTTTTAGTGATTCTTGATGGTGACCACTCCAGATATCTTGACCAGGTGTCTTTGTTGCCCCTAGGAGAGGCAATGTTTCTTGAGTCAGTGATGTGGGGTATAGATTTAATTAAGTATTGATGGAGATGTATGGATGTGAATAGGTTATAAGACCTCATGGGATTGTGGGTTCATGATAATATGATGTGATCAGTGATGGAGGATTAGGACTAGTAATCACATACATTATTGGAGGTATTGGACATTCTTCGTTTGATTGGTGCCAAGTGATAAAACACTATAGGACATCCAAAATAGTTTGAATTTGTGGCTCATCTTTGTTCTAATTATTTGATGGATGATTTTCCATATGATTTTAAGAATTTTATAGGATTTGATTTTGACTTACTCCTAGTGCCTGATTTTGGGCTTCACCAAGGGAAATTGTTTGATTATTTTGGCTTTGATGGGTTCCTAGTGCTAATTTATGGGCTTCACTAGGAAGAGATTATTTTGGATTAGGTCGATGATCTAATTCTTGTTGATTTTGTTTGATGGGATCAAATATTACTTGATCATGATTTATGACTTTTGAAATATTATCTAGGACCTTTAGATTTGTGGCACATATTATATTGCTTGAGGAAGGGTCCAATGATGCATGTTCATGTTCATCCATATGGAGGGAAGTGATTAAATGATCATCAACAAGGAGAAAAGTTCCATGATTTATGAAGATGGTGGTGAAGGAATGACACGGTCAATGAGTGGTGCTGGAGTAGCATATTTTTCATAGGGGTTCTTAGGAGACCCAGTTTTGACATTAGAAAAACTCTCCTTGAATTCAACAAAAGGATGAAAGATAGATTCAAAAAGAGGGCCATGTAAGGATTCATGAGATATGGGTGGATTGGGCTTGTGGGAATGGATTCATCTTTTATAGAGGATTTTTCAAAGATGGGAGTGGTGTTTTGTCCTTAGCTTGGGGAGGGAAGGGCTTGATAATGATTGGTAAGGGGATCTTAGCATTCTTTTTTTTCACCCAAGGATTGAGACTATCTAGTTCATCATCAATTACTATATCACCACAGTCAATGAGGTCTGGAAAAGATCTTGAAAAGGTTTACATTGATTAATAGTATGCCCCCAAGTTTGATGGTATGGAAAGTATTGGTTTGCATTATACCAAGAGGGAATAGGCTTAGTAGGATCAAGATGTCAGATAGGCAGATAGACCATCATGCTAGCAGTGAGAAGTTTTTTAATAAGGGATTCCAATGATATGGGAAGGGGAGTATAAAAACCCACTTCATGTTGTGACTTAGACGTGGAATCATTGGACTTATGATCATATGGTTATGGCTATGACTAGGTGAATGGATTCAAGTGGCCAATATTGGATTCCATTTTCTAGTATGGGAATGGGTGGATGGTAGTTTATGACTAGTACATGGAGGATTGGTATGTTTTAAATATTTTCATTGATGTCAAAGGTATAGTATTTGTGATAAAGTCTCCATTTCATTTAATGGTGTTTTTAATATTCATATCTTGGCTAATGTGTGTTAATATTTATTTAATATTAATGAATATATTTTTGGTTGCATATAAGTCAAAAAATGGCCCATGGAGAAGTCAAAGAATCAAGGTGTAAAGACAAAAGAGGAATGGGACACATTTTCTCATGAAGAGTCATCTTGGAAGTGACCATGTGAAGACAAAAGAGGGTATGGCATATCTTTCCATGAAGGGACACTTTACGAAATATGAAAAGTCGCCAAGATAAAGACAAAAGAGGAAAGGACACATTTACTTATGAAGGGTCACCATGTGACTTTTAAAATGCAAGGATACAAAGGGTCATGCATGTTTTGTATCATTTTTGATGAGGATTGAAGGGTCACACAAAGGGTGAATGCCAAAGGTCACTTGGAAAGCTATAAATAAAGTCTTGAGAAGCCATTTGTGATACGCAAGAGATTGTATAGTTTGTATTTGTTTTCAAAGAGATAAAATTAGGAGTTCTTGTAGATTTATATCATTTGTTAAGTAAGAAACATTGAGAGATAGTTGTATTTTATACACAAGAGAGTTTGGTGCTCACAAATCTTTGCAAGGGGTTGGTGCTCCTAGAAGTTGTTGTTTTCAAACTTTGTAACTTGAGTTGGTGCTCATTCCTATACTTGATATTGTTCTCCATGGTTTTTCCCACTTTGGGTTTACACGTAAAAATTTGCTCTCTCTCTCTCTCTCTCTCTCTCTCTCTCTCTCTCTCTCTCTCTCTCTCTCTCTCTCTCTCTCTCTCTCTCTCTCTCTCTCTCTCTCTCTCTCTCTCTCTCTCTCTCTCTCTCGTGTGGTGCATATTATTGTTTTAGTTTTATTGCATATCTTGAATGTGTTATTAAGTGGTTAAAGAAAAGAAATCAAATTAATTAAAAGATATATAAAATACTGATTCACCCCCCACCCTCTTAGTATATTTCATGGTTAACAATTGGTATCATAGTAGGTTCTTTTTGAAAAAGTTTTATAGCTTGAAGGTTGATCGGGTAAAGCATGATAGATAAAGATAGTGGAGTTAGTGAATTAGAAGAAGAAGAGATTTTATTCATGGCCATACATGAAAATGCTCTAAAAGTAAAAGTATATATGATCAATAAGAAGAATAGGATGAAGCCAAAGTGAATTTGGAAGGAGAACTCATTTGTGCCTTAGAAGAGTTAAAATCTCTTGAGAAGAAGAATTGAAGATTAAAGATGCCGATCAAGAAAAATGAAAAGGATTCAAAAGAAATAATTGAATATCTAGAAGCACACTTTGAAGAAGCCAATAATAATGAAAAATATATAACAACACAGTTGCAAAGAGTAAGTAAATAATGTGAAAGGTACATTATTGAAATTGCTTCTTTAAAATTAGATCGTGAGAAAACAAATAAAGCAATCAATTATAGATAATCCAATGATTAAAAATTTGAGAATAACACTAATATGTTGATTAAGATATTAGAAATTCAAAGATCAATGTTAGATAAGATAGGTATCAGATTTGAAAAAGGGAAAGGGGAGGCCACAGACAAGGTTAACATAGAAAAAAGAAAGATCTATGTTAAAGCTCTTACAAATGAGGAAATAAAAAGGGAAGAATTTAAGAATACAAAGGACACCTTAAACAAAGAAGGCTATAAGGAATAGAGTTAAAAAAATCAATAAGATTTGAGATACACAAATAGGTCCTATTTTTATAGTTACTATTTTTATTGTAATGGATATGGTCATAAGAAAATAGAATGTCAAAAAATGGCTAATAATTTATCTACAACTCTTTTTCTCGTCTATCAATCTTTAATGAAGAAGCCATAATATGTTACAAGTGTAATAACTTTAGAAACATAGCTCATTATTATAGAAGTGTGTTTGAGTCATTCAAGAAGGACCATAGTTTTAAGGATCCATTCATCAAGAAGAAAGTTCAAGCAGGTTCATGGTAGAAGAAATAACCTAAAAATTCTATGTTGGTCTAGACAACTTTCCATGAAATATATGAATAAAATCCATGGTTCACTGATAGTAAATGTTCGAGGCACATGCCAAGAGATAATATAAATTTCATAACCTTGAAGAAGATTAATGGTATCATAGTGAAATTCAGAGATAATACTACTACTAGAATTGCTAGAAAATGTGCACTAAGTTTGGATAATGGTAAAACTAAAACTAAAAATGTTTTGTATCTAAAAGGTCTTAAGCATAATATTTTGAGTGTAAGTCAAATGTGTGATCAAGGGCACACACTAAAGTTTTATTTATAAGGTTTTGAAATTAGGAGAAAATATTTAGATGTGTTGGTTGTATATGCTTAGAAAATAGACACTAATTTGTATATGCTATCAGACATCAAAAGTCAAAGATGTTGTTTGAGTTAGATTGAATAAAGTTGGCTACAACATAAGAGAATAAGACATAAATTTTGACAATATTGTTAACATAAATAAGAATCAAGCAGTTAGAAATCTTTCAAATATTGCAAAGCCATCCAACATGCTTTGTGAACCTTGTCAGCATGGGATGCAGGCCAGAAGGTGGTTCAAAACAAAAGAGTACTCGACTACTCAGATGTTAGAGCTTGTTTAGACTGATTTGTGTGGACCTATGAGAACTCAAAGTACTCAAGGTGAGAAATATTTCACATTGCTTATTGATGATTTTTCACATATGACTTGGTAATATTTTTAAATAAAAAATTGAAAGTTTCCAGACATTATAAAGCATTCAAAGAATTAGTTTAAAATGAAACTGGTTTGAATATTAAGCTCCTAATATCATATCAAGGAGGATAATTTATGTTAGATCAGCTTATTGAGTTTTGTGAATACAATGGAATAAAGAGACATTATTTAATAGCTATAACTTCATAGAAAAATGGAGTAGTTGAATAGATAAATGTAACAGTTCAAGAGATGGCAAGGACGATGCTAAATGAATCCAAGATACTAGATAAATATTGGAGGAATTTAATTGTTACATTAGTAAATATTCATAATAGAGAATTTTTGAGATTCAATAGTGCCAAGACTACTTATGATCTATGGAAAGGCAAACTAGAAATAGTTGATTATTCTAGTGTTTTTGATAACAGATGCTTAATAAAGAGAACTGATGAAAAACTAGGTATGTTTGAATCTAGAGTAGATGAAGGTATATTTCTTAGTTATTCTTTCAAAAGTAAAGATTACAAATGTTTTAACAAAAGAACAAAGAAAATAGTTGAAATTTCAAGTGTCAGAATAGAAGAAGATAGAGCACAAATAATCAGTGATCTAATAGACATTCTTGAAATCATTAAAGAGGAAGATTTTAAAGAATCAGATGAAGATAAGAAGAAAGATAAGGACACTGAAAACCCATCCAAATATGTCTAGAGAAATCATAATGAAAGTGAAATCATCATAGACATAAATGAAGGAATTCACACCAGAATAATGATGGTAAGTGAATATGAGCAAGTTAATTTCTCTTTGTTATCCAAAATTAATTCTAGAACTTTTTTAGAAGATAACATGATAAGCATTGGGTTAAGGAAATGGATGAATAATTAAATTAGATAGAAAATAATGATACTTCGGAATTAGTGCCTAGACGAAAAGATGACAATGTGATAGGAAACACATGAATTTATAGAAATAAGTTGAATGAAAATGGAGAAGTGACCAAGAATAAATAAAGATTATTATGTAAAAGATATGCTCAAATTTAGGGAGTAGATTTTGAAGAAACTTTTTCACTAGTGGTAAGGATAGAGGATATTAGAATGTTTCTTACATATGCAGTGTTTAAAAATTTCAAAGTGTTTTAGATGGATATCAAATTTACCTTCCTAAATGGGAATCTAGAAAAATAGGTCTAAATTGAGCAGTTTGAGGGATTTATTCTCTCAAATATTAGGATCCATTTATGCATATTGAATAAATCACTATATGGATTGAAACAAGCTCCTAGATCTTGGTATGTAAGACTTGATAAGTACCTATAGGATCAAGGTTTCAATAGAGGATTTGATGACAATAATTTCTACATCAAAATAGAAGGTGA
The DNA here is from genome assembly GCA_037957365.1 of Torreya grandis. Lineage (NCBI taxonomy): Eukaryota > Viridiplantae > Streptophyta > Pinopsida > Cupressales > Taxaceae > Torreya > Torreya grandis. The sequence goes on from JARHVA010003175.1 coordinate 460,581, forward strand.
GCATCAATTGATTATTATGGTATATGTTGATGACATAATTTTTGGAGGAAACATTGAAAATATGATAAAATAATTTTTTTATAATATGCAAAAATAATTTGAGATGTCTATGCTTGGAGAAGTGTCATTTTTCTTAGGGTTGCAAATATTTTAGTCGGATAAATAAATTTTCATATCTCAAAGTAAATATGTCAAGGAAATGTTAAAAAAAATTGGTTTTGAGGATTATACACTAGTTGGCACACCAATGATTATAATAAATAAGGTGAGCAAGGATGAATATTCACATGTTACAGATCAATATTTATATATATCTATGATTGGTAATATTTTATATATGATAGCATTGAGGCCAAACATCATGCATGCAATAGGTATGGTTGCAAGATATCAGTCAACTCTAAAAGATAGTCATGTTCAGTTGGTGAAGAGATTATTCAAATATATCAAAGATACATTATATTATGGATTGTGGTATCCCACAAGCAAAGATTTCACTTTGGTTGCTTATACAAATTTAGATTGGGTAGGTTTCTTGGATGATAGAAAGAGTACAAGTGGAGGAGATTTCTTCCTCATTTATATCTTAGTATCATGGATAAACAAAAAGTAGAATTGAGTATAACCTTCTATAGCTGAAGTAGAATATATTATAGTGGTATTGTGTTGTAATCATGTGCTTTGTATGAAGAAAACTTTGGAAGATATCAAGGTAAAATATGATGAACTTATTTATATTTTTTGTGAAAACATAAGTGCTATTAATATTTCAAAGAATTTAGTGATGCATTCAATAACATACTATATTTCCATCAAATATCACTTCTTGAGGGAGCAGGATGAAGATCAACAAGTTAAGATGGATTATATCATTACTAAAGAGTAGATTGTAGATATTTTTATAAAGGCACTACCAAAAGACACATTTGAGTATATATGAGAGAAGTTGGGAGTAATTCCTTTTACTTCCTACCATTGAGGATCAACATCATTTCAGAGGGAGCTAAGTGTTATATCCAGGATATGAGCTTTTCCATTGATGTCAAAGGGGGATAAGGACAAAAAAAGGTATAGGTACAAGTGAAAAAATAGGTACAAAGAATAAGTACAAGTTGTTATAGTAAGGGGGGAGTTATTGTATGTTTTCTAGATGGTAGCATGTGTAGGTTGGCATGTGCAGTGTGGGTTTTAAGATGTGGTAGTTTCAATTTGAGGTTACCATCAATGACAAAGAGGGAGATTGTTGGAAATATTGTCATTGATGTCAAAGGTCTAGTATTGGTGATAAATTCCCCATTCCATTTAATGGTGTTTTTAATATTCATATCTTGGCTAATGTGTGTTAATATTTATTTCATATTAATGAATATATTTTTGGTTGCATATAAGTCAAAAGAGGACCCATGGAGAATTCAAAGAGTCACAGGGTAAAGACAAAAGAGGAATGGGACACATTTTCTCATGAAGAGTCATCTTGAAAAATTTGAAGAGTCACCATGTGAAGACAAAAGAGGGTGTGGAACATTTTTCCATGAAGGGACACTTTGAAGAATACATAAAGTCACCAAGATAAAGACAAAAGAGGAAAGGATGCATTTACTTATGAAGGGTCACCATGTAACTTTTCAAATGCAAGGATATGATTGGTGCCATTTTTCATGAAGATTGAAGGGTCACAAAGGGTGAATTCCAAAGGTAATTTGGAAATCTATAAATAAAGGATTGAGAAGCCATTTTTGATATACAAGAGAGTGCATGATTTGTATTTATTTTTGAAGAGAGAAAAGGAGATATTGTAGAGTTTTATCATTTGTTGAGAATGTAACATTCAGAGATAGTTGTGTTTTATACACAAGAGGGGTTGGTACTCTTTTGGGTTGGTGATCACAAATAGTTGTTGTGTTGGTGCTCCTACAATTTATTTCTTGTGAACTATGTAATTTGAGTTCATGATCATTCATATACATGAGATTGTTTTTCATGGTTTTTCCCACTTTGGGTTTATGTTTATGTTTAAAAATTCTCTCTCTCTCTCTCTCTCTCTCTCTCTCTCTCTCTCTCTCTCTCTCTCTCTCTCTCTCTCTCTCTCTCTCTCTCTCTCTCTCTCTCTCTCTCTCTCTCTCTCTCTCTCATGTGGTGCATATTATTGTTTCAATTTTATTACATATCTAAAATGTTTGATTAAGTGGTGAAAGAAAGGAATTCAAATTACATAAAAGATATATAATATACTGATTCACCCCCTCCCCCCCTCTGCTATTAGTATATTTCATGCTTAACATGGTATGGGATTCACAGGATGGGGATTGGATAGGACGTATAATGAGTGAAAGGGGATTAAAACCTTTAATAATTGATACACCCATCATAATGAAATTCAAGAAGATCTCATTATTATGGGCAACTATGTATTAGTCAATGAAGTTGAGGTCTAGTTCTATGGTGATGGTTGATAGATGATGTATGTAGGATAAGGATTAGATAAGGTTATTAAACAAAATTGATTGAAATGACCGAGTAAGTATGATAGGTAATGATGAAGATGAGATAGACAAATGGATTAAGGAATATGATGAAAACTAGAAACATGATCATGTGATGGGTGATACTTATGAATAAGACAAGATGATTCAACAAAGGATGATTGATAGTTGATGGGTTTGCTCTAATAAGACTGATAAAGTAACAAGATGATAACAAACTATTGATTAAGATATGATATTTGACCAAGTTGATTAGGATGATAGGATTATCTCAAGACCTTAGACTAATTTTGATTAAGATGAATGGTAGGTTATTATGTGAGAAAGGTGATTAAGGCAATGGAAGAAAGATAAGTGTGATGATAAAATGACAAAGGGGTAAGTAAAGGTGGATGGTTTAGACTTGTATGTGACTTAGAAGCCAACTAGAATAAGATGGGGTGATGACTAAATGGGTGATGAAGGTAAGGTTAAGACAAGTGATTGGGTATGGATTTAAGATAATAAATAGATAAGATGTGGATGATGAGGTATGATTGGGATGCAGTTAGGGTATGACCAATGAAATATGGGTATAGTGATCAAATGTAATTAAAAGGATCTACAAGAGAGTGAATTATGTACAAGATGGTAAAAACAAGGATAGAAAAGGTGATGGTATAATGAGACAAGATGGTATGTGGATGATTAGGACTATGGATGAGGTGGCCTTAGGATAGAATATGGATGGTTAGACAAGATAGGATTAGGATAATTGATGGGTTATGATGAAATATGTAAAGGGGTGATGTAAATAAAATGATGTGAGAATGATTAAGACTATGATGTGAGTGATGGGTAAGGTAAGTTCAAAGTGAGGTGTGATTGATTATGGATGAGGTGGTCTTAGGCTATGTAGGTGTTAAGGGTATGACAAATGATGGGTGGATATATTTTGACTAGGAGAGCTTTATGATAAGGTGGTGGTGATGATAGTATACAAGAGATAATATGGATGAGGGGATGATAAGATGTATAAGATAAGATGTGGGTGATCAAAATGTGGTTAATGATAAGGGGATATGACTTGGATTAGGATGTGATAAAGACAAGATGGATTTGTCAGAGAATAAATTATGCATAAGGGGATGTGTTTTGGGATATACAATATGATGATTAAGATTAAGAGCAATGATTAATGATAGATGGAGATGGGTAGACTAAGATGCAATAAAGAAAATATCGTGGATGGGATATAGATAATATGTATGAGATAGATGATGATAATGATAATAATAATTAGGATACGTAACTAGATGGGGGAGATGACTAATGATGGGTAATAGAAAAGAAGAATATGTATAATGGGATGATTATAAGTATGTACAAGGATATACAAGATAAGATTTATGATTGGATGATGACTAAGATGTTGATTAGGATATGTACAAAAGGGAGAATGAGACAGAGATGTACAAGGTGATAAAATGATGATGATGGAATATACAAGGTGATATGTACAAAGTGTAAGGAATCTAGAATAACAAACATGCTCTGATACCAACTGTTAGGACCCAAAAGCACAATTGATTACCATGTACTAACAACTAAATGTAGAATTTAACCAAAATGCACAAGTAACTAGAATTCAAAAATAACATAGAATATGAGAGATAATACCCAATTATATTAACACTCTTCCAAAAGAAAATACAACAAAGAAGATGCCACAGTATTCTTCCTTACAGACCTCTATGGCTCTCACACCTCTAGGGCATAAATAGTAAATCTCTTCAAGAGCTCACATCGGTCTCTTACGGTCCCAACACACAACTCAAACATAGAGTTGGTGTCCACCTCCAACCAGTTAGTATCACTACTGCCATTACCACCAGTTAGTATCACTACTACCATTACACAAGTGCTCCACGCACTCCACAAGTGATCCATGCACTCCAAGTACACAACGTACTCCAACTAGATCTCCTTGATCTTGCTATCTATTGTGTTGTTGTAACCTTAGACCTTGCTACCTTGTAGATCACCTTTGACCTTGCACACACAAACACCTGAAAATCAACTAATTTTACTTACCCTGTAGATCTCTCTACACCATGAAGAACCCTTATCCTTGCCTCACCAAGTCCTTATGATTCTTCAACTAGTACCTCAGTGGATCTTCTCCTTGATCTAGCACACCTACAGATCAACCTAATCATACACACTTGGCACCCCTATGGAACTAGGAGGAGCTACCCTTACTCTCTTCACTCTCAGAAGGAGCTAACAAAGCTCAACTCAAAACTAGAACAAATTACAATACAGCCCATGAGTCTATTATATAGATCTCATGCAAACAATAATTAGACATCCAATTACAATAATTAGATCCACAGCTCAAGACTAAAATTAGCCTTTCAACATGCAAACAACCGGTTCATTAACTAACTGTTCGTACAACTGACAATTTTGGAACTACATAGGTGACTGACATCGGTCCCTGTCTACCTAGAGATGATCGACGTCGGCCAAATACTGCTGATGTTGGTTGCCTTCCTATCTACCCCTAATTGACATCGGTTGGCCTGACCGATGCCAATGACTGTGACACTCAGTAACCTCCTTCCCTATTTGTATTAGTGAAGCTTTTAGCTCTACAACCTAACAATCTCCCACTTGGAGATAAAAAGCTACACTGTACCTCTACCTATACACCATCTAATTTATTTCCTGGCTTGTATCCCTCTTCAAGATCAACCTTGAAGACGAACCACCACAAAACCTGTGATGCACCTCCTGTCATCCAAGTAACCTACCAAATCTGAAGTACTTGACCCTACATAGCATGAATCCCTACTGTTGGTCCCTCTCAAATACCTGAGAACCCACTAAACCACTTTCTAGTGCTTCCTTCCTGAATTGACTACAAACTTTTTGACAACACCCATTGCTTGGGCAAACTCAGGGAGTACACATGTGCTCAACCTCATCATGTGATTGGGGACCCTATTCTATGAACTATCCATCCATAGGTGTGTTGCCTTGTTCTGCATCCTGCACTACCTTCACAAAATCATCCTATGACAAAATCACCTTGTGATCTCCCTGTCTCTAGGATTACTCATGCCAAAAAAAATTGTTGCTCCCAAATCTTTCATGGCAAACCACTGAACTAACCTTACCTTTAGCTTAGCAAAACCCTGTATGTACAAACCTACTAGCTAGCATACCATCCACATACAGTAACAAGATAATGTTGTAATCATTATCCACCCTAGTAAGACAAACACAATTGTTACACTGACATTGACTAAAGCCCTGCTTTGTCATCCACCTGTCAAAACCTGTACCACTATCCCGTAGCTTCCTTAAGACCATATGACCTAGCCTTCTATCTCACATGTCTATTCTCTCTATTCTTTAACCAAGGAATCCATTTGTCTCTCAGTTCTTTCATCCTAGTTGGAAACTCTACCAAATCTCCCATTTGGTTCTTCTCCAAAGAAATCATGCCATGCTCCCATTGTTTCCTGGATCCTTCCTGCTCTATAGTGAGTAATAAGTATAAAGAAAAGGAATAACGAATTTGAGGCTTACTTACCCTTTTAGTCCTCCACATGGGCATTTGAGACTCCTTGACAGCTTGTTATCCACCCAAAATCTATTCCAGTGATCGACCTCAGTCACTACATAATCTACATCCAACCAGCATCGATTCCATGCAACTATCTAAGTCACCAACACTGGTTATACTACCAACGTCAGTCTCCACCTACCTGACACCACTGAATTTTCCTGTCTGCACATGACTGACATTGGCACCTATCTATTTGATGCCGGTTTTCCCTAACTGATGTCGTTACTTGTGTTCTCCTATGAGTGATGACTTTTTACCCACGAGCTCTCTTTGGATCAAAACCCTGTCCAAACTGTCCTGCTCAGAGATATCTAGTCCCATCCACTAATCTCTGTCTATCATCTCCTCCATAAACACTAAGGCTTTCCAGTTCTGAAGTATATCAAACACATCTGACTTCCTCTTAAGAACATGCATCTCCTTCTTGCTCATGTGACCAAGCCTACAAAGCCACGTCTTTGCAACAGAAGAAGAATTAGTAATACAAGCAAGTAGATAAAGAGTACCTACTTTCTTATGACCTGCTAACTCAAGTGCATCCACTGTGAGAGTTCTTGTGCATCTCTCATCACCCAAATTTCCTGAAGTAATTAGCTACATCTTCAAGATTGGGACCTACATGACCTTCTTCAACACCCATGTGTTGGCCACCTGTAATTTCAGCAACACTTCCCCTTTCCCAATACATTGACAATGCTCACCAACCCCCCTATTTGGGGCTGCATGGAAAGAGGCAACATAATCTATAAACCAATATTCTAATTTATCCAAGGAACATCCCAGAGCATCCTGTGCAACAACACCTGTAACATCTGCTTCTTTAGTTCCTTCATGCTGATCTTCTACCAACCAAAAATTTTTCTTTATCTGCTCTTTCTTTCCATAACAACGTAATTGACCATTTGTGCTTTTTAATTCCTCCATTCTTAACTTACTTTCTTCTACCATTGCTATACTTCCACTCAATCAGAAACCCTTGAGAGTGACCTGTTACCAAACACAAACCTACTCCCTACAACCTTAGCTCTGATACCACTTATCAGGCACCTAGAATAATAAACATGCTCTGATACCAACTGTTAGGACCCGTAAGCATAATTGATTACCATGTACTAGCAACTAAACATGGAATTTAACCAAAATGCACAAGTAACTAGAATTCAAAAATAACATAGAATATGAGAGACAATACCCAATTGTATTAACACTCTTATAAAAGGAAATACAACAAAGAAGATGCCACAGTCTTCTTCCTTACACACCTCTAGGGCTCTCACACCTCTAGAGCATAAATAGTAAATCTCTTCAAGAGCTCACTCTCTCTCTTACGGTCCCAACACACAACTCAAACACAGAGTTGGTGTTCACTTCCAACCAGTTAGTATCACTACTGCCAGTACCACCAGTCAGTATCACTAATTCCAGTACATAAGTGCTCCATGCACTCCACAAGTGCTCCATGCACCCCAAGTACATAATGTACTCCAAGTAGATCTCCCTGATCTTGCTACCTATTGTGTTGCTATCACCTTAGACCTTGCTACCCTGTAGATCACCTTTGACCTTGCACACACAAACACATGCAAATCAACAGATCTTACTTACCATGTAGATCTCTCTACACCTAGAAGAACCCTTATCCTTGCCTCACCAAGTCCTTATGATTCTTCAACTAGTACCCCAGTGGATCTTCTCCCTGATCTAGCACACCTATAGACCAACCTGATCATACACACTCGGCACCCCTGTGGAACTAGGAGGAGCTACCCTTACTCTCTTCACTCTCAAAAGGAGCTAACCAAGCTCAACTCAAAACTAGAACAAATTACAATACAGCCCATGAGTCTATTATATAGATCTCATGTAAACAATAATTAGACATCTAATTACAATAATTAGATCCATAGCTTAAGACTAAAATTAGTCTTTCAACATGCAAACAACTAGTTCGTTAACTAACTATTCGTGCAACTGACAGATCCAGAACTACATAGGCAACCGACGTCGATCCTTGTCTTCCTGGAGATGACCAATGTCAGCCGAGTACTATTGATGTCAGTTTCCTTCCTGTCTACCCCTGACTGACGTCGATGACTATGACACTCAGCAACCTCCTTCCCTATTTGCATTAGTGAATCTTTTAGGTCCACAACCTAACACAAAGGACATAGATAGGATTATATAGGTTAAAAGTTAACTCAACTCACAAACAACATAGGTCTAACATAATACACACTCAAAATAACAAACCATAACCTATGATTAGTAAATTGATGGGTGTGTTAACCTAATTTTAGCACCATTTAAAGGTTACACAAGTGAGGCTATATGATGGTGATCCATTATGAAATTGACCAAAACCTTTCAATCTTGCTTGCACTTGATGGTCACTTGGGCGTTGTTACAAATGCCAGTAGTAGAACACTTGTTATGGGTGAAAGGTCTTATGATAGGCTTAACGGGCTCTCTAAGGGAATTTCCTATACACAAGATCATTGGCACCCAAATCTATATAGGGTTTTGTCTGATGCCTGATTTACAGATTTAACTCTTCCCCTTCATGGATGGCCTGTATGGGTTCAATCACTTAGATTAATGAAAAGTGTTCATGAATGTTATACTCTATCAGAACAAAGAGTTTGGTTAGTGTACGATGATGAAATCCACAACTCTAACCCATAAATACTAGTCTCATGTGTGGGTGTCAATTACACATCATGTTTTATCTTAAGAGGGGTTTGACAAATAGGCAAACACAAAATATGATTAATTAACTGATTAATTAGCTGTGTGATGGGCACAATATGATAAAGTTATATATAAATCAACAAACATGTGTAAACAACTATTTAAAAAGAATGATCAAGAAGATATAATTTATTATGACTGTATATGATTGTTTTGATAAGTTTTATGTTTATAAAACTACACAACTAGTTTTAAATTTTAAAACTATTATTAATTATATATATACAAGACTATGATTAATTATTAATATTATATGTTTATTTTATTTTATTTTTAACACTTACGATTATGATAAAATGGTATTTTAATTAAACATTAACAAAATTGTTTTGTAACTATTATTTTTATGATATAAACTTTTTTATTTTTCTCTATTTTTTCCTTTTTTCCCCCTTTTTTTAAAAATTATTAATTTATTATTAAAAAATTATGATTAAAAATATGAAGACTAATCAATCACATTACTTTCTAACAAATAAAATTCTAGAGGGTAATATTAAAATATGAGATTAGTAATGAAGTAAAATCATTTTCCATATAACACAAAATAAACTTATCATTGGTTAAACCAAAATGTAATTTAGTCAAACTAGAAAAAATGTGTTGTAATATGTGTGTGTGTGTGTGTGTGTGTGTGTGTGTGTGTGTGTGTGTGTGTGTGTGTGTGTGTGTGTGTGTGTGTGTGTGTGTGTGTGTGTGTGTGTGTGTGTGTGTGTGTTTGTGTGTATTGTTGCAATTATGTCTATGAAGATCATGGATAAATAAAAGGCTCCAGATTTAAAAATGTGGCTCAAAAAAGACAAATTCACACTGAATACCTCAATAACCTAACCAGTTTGTCAAATATTCATGATTTAAAGGTGTTGGATTATTAACTATCAAAATTTTTGTTGGATTTATGACTTGATATTGGAGGCTGAAATTTTTAGAGGTTTCCCAAAGAATTTAATATTCCTTGGATAATTACTAACCATTGATCTTCCCTCCCTTTCTCTATTTAACCAACCTCTCCCTCCACCCTCAAATGAAGAAGAAGAAGAATGATAGGGAAACCATACCAAAATAATTCTAGAAATCCTATTGCATATCTATAATCAAGTCATCAAGCATCCATCAATAATCCAAAATGAAGATATCACTTTGTCAATCTAAGTCTAAATTATCTACTTGTAAATCTTGGAAGGAGGTGACATAAGGAAAGGGAATTTTTTAAGATTATTTTCATTCTAATTTGATTTATAAATCCTTCCTATTGATAATTTTATATTTTGAGTTAGAATTTGCATTATTAAATTCATATAGAGCTCAAAATCCTACTACATTTTGGAGACCATGTTGGGTGCCAAAATGTGCACCAATTTGGGATTTATTCAAAATATTGAAAAATAACAATACACACCCAAAATCACTAACACCAATAGGAAAGGATAGAGAATGTAGATCAGAACCAATAGAGCATTCTTATCATCATTTTTACCTTCTCATAGGTCCATTCTAGGATTAAAACTTATGTGATTGGGCTTGAAGGACTTGATTTTTGGATTGCTTGAAGATGATTGACAATGGCTTCCAAACGCCTATGGATATGGAGAATGGCTTTGTGAGTGCTAATGGCTTGTTTAGGATTCACTTGTGCATTCATTTATTCATTATTATTGAGCATAGAGAAGTGGTTTGGTTTTATAGGTATATGAGGGGAAGATCTCTGGTTCATATTTAAATTTTGTCTGTCAAGATCTATGGTTGAGGAATTTCCATGGAATTTTTAGTTTCATGAAAATCTCTAGAATAAGAGAATTTTAGAGGAAGGGGGATAAATTGAAGAGATTTATAGATTCCTCCAATTCTATAAATCTGACCATATGTTTTAGGGGTTTAGGGAAGGCTAGTGTAGGTTTGTAGGTGGTTTGGTGGGGTTATGGGAATTTCAAATTCCCATATAATTGATAATTAGGATTAAATTAGGATAATGCAAAATTTAAGATTAATTAATGATAAAATAGGATTACACTAAGGATATTGAAATGGATAATAACACAATGAGCAAAATATTAGATAAATGGACTAGGATTAGGATAAATTAGCAGGATAATATGGGTTAAGCAGAATTATTGCTGACTAATAGGAATATTAGTCGACTATAATGAAGTGAGTGATTTTAGGTGCATACAATGATTCTAATGATTTCATGTTTATTTCCTAAAACTTGTAATATGTTTCCAATTAATTAAATTAAATGGGTTAAATTCATCTATGATAAAACTAATGATGATATTAATAATGATAAATTATTATCTCTCTTTACTAGCACATATTTTAAGAATATTGAATCTAAAATACCTTTGGTTACTACTCAAAAGGAAAGGTCATGTACAACACATTACATTCCTCCTCCCTCTAAAAATCAAGGTAGTGAATAGTACCATCCCTACACTATTATATATCCAATGATTATATTATATATAGATGTCTAAATTATTATAATATGAAGAGGTAGGAAGTATAATTTTGTGAAATTTTACTTGAATATTTGATATGAAATGTCAAGTATTTGTGATTAGAAAGATAAATCTTCCCAACCCATTAAAAATTAGAATTCCTAATGTGTCCACGCATGATAAGTCTCAATCCTTAAATAAATCTATTTAGAGTGTCACCATTCTTGCATACCATATTATTACTATGATGAAATACATAAACATGTTACAAAAATGAGCCTAAACTTTATCTCTAAAGGTTAATTCATTTTAATTTAATCCTATACATGTGTTAGTACTTACATGTGTTAGAAAATATTTTTGTTATAACAATTGTGTGTGTGAGAGAGAATTGTGATAAAAACTCACATAGATATAATTGGTTGAGACATATTAAGGATATAAGAGATAATATATAAGATAAAGAGAAGTTGAAATATTTGTGGGATTCATGATAAGGAATAACTCTATGTTTTAAGGATCTTAATATGCTTATATATGTAAGCCATTATTATGAAATCAATGATGACATAATAGTGTGTAACACTCTAGCCAAAATATTATTTGGTTTTAGAATAATTTAATATCCGAGTGTGATGGAAATGTTTTAAGGGGAATTTGTATTATACTTGACCATATGGATGAGAGAAAACTATCCATGCCTAGGTTCTTATGTTTGGATATCATTGTTATATATTTGTTTAGATTTATGTAATATACATCGATTGAAGAATTCAATACAATGTTTTTTACTCCATATTCTGTGAGTTCTTCCAGTGGCAAATATCTCACTCTCCTACATGGCATCTAAAATATCCTTGGATATCTATGAAACAACACCAACACCAACACCAACACCAACCTATAGTTTCAAATCCATAGTTTTCATATTTTTATAATTTCACTATCATATAGTGTAATGTGGTAATTAAAGGTGTATTAAATATTTTGTCTGTGGAATTATGTGGTCAAACTCATAATTGCATATAAATTATATTTTTTTAATAGTGATAAGTCAGTTCAATTTTTTTTGGGTCAAATAGTCTATGTTTTATTTGTTATCAAGTGATTTTAGGTTATAAATTTTAATGTATAAGTGCATCAAGTTTTATATGTATTTATTATATTTTTCCAATCTATTTTTTTAATAAAAATCTAGGTTTGTTTTATTTATTAGTTTGATTTTTAATTATATTTTTAGTGATATTTTAAATTTAAGTTTCTATATTTTAATAGTGTATAATTATTATATTATGTCTAAAGTGTATATATTAAATGGAGTCATTTTTTTATTGTGTTGATAAATCATATCAGTACATCTTAGTGCATTGTAAGAGTCAAAATCCTTCCTTGTATAGAGATATTATAAGGTGAATCTGATATCCAATGGATGTTTCAATATTATAGGGGTTTGATTATTAAGAAAGACGAAAATTAGTTTCATTTAATAATTTATTTAGTAAGTAGATTCCCAATGAAGGTAAGAGGTTAGATGAAAAAAAGTGACCTCGAGTTAGTCACTAAATCAAGTGTTGCATTATGCAATAGTAGTATATCAAATGTTTGTGCCAAACTAGCAAAAACCAAGGGCAATATCTAATAGTAGTAAATATTTCCTAAGTTGATCATGATCAAGTGGTAGTGATTAATGATAGAGGATATGAAATAAGATAGTAACAAAAATTTTCTAAGAATATTTTATTTTTTTAGTTGATATATGATGTATAAAAATAAATTAATGTAATCTATAATATCCCTTTCTAAAATAATAATGTAGAGATCTAAACCAAAGAAACTATAGTATATGTGAATGATAATTTTACTGGTTTGGTTGATGTGTTTCAATGAGCTGGTTGGTGTGTCTAAATTTATGAAGTATGTATTCATATGAATAGGTTAATGGGCCCCTATTCATGACTGGTGAGGTTTCCATAATCATGTGAGTGTAAAGACCATGAATAAGTTCATGGGTTCCTCTTCATGTTTCTTAGTCATCAAGTAATGTTTTTAATGTAGAGATAACCATAAACCTCTGCTCTCCATTATTTCCTCCTATATGAATCTTAACCCAAATCTTCTATTTTACTTGAAATTTATTTTCTTTGGGCATATGGACCATAGGTCTATCTACACCATCATTGCTTCATAAACCTAATTCTACATTATAAATTTAGTAACACATCCACACACTATTTATGGTCTCTTTTGGTCATAAAAAACTTGCATGTACTCAACTAGAAGCTCTATTCACTCATGAGTTTCTTATACACACCAATGGCTCATGACAAGACTAATCCTCCTTGTAGCCCTCCAAACACCTAAACCTTCAAGGCCTGAATCATCCATAGATTTTTACAATATAATAGAACCATTTTTAGATGCCCTTTATCATATTTAAATGTCTCCTAAAGTTTAAAGTCACCATTCATAGTGTAAGTACATTTTATTTCTTTTACTTCTTTCCAATTAGGTCTTTCTATGCCTAATACACTCCCAAATTGTTGTAAACTATATTAGTTTGTATGGTACTAGTCCAAAAATCCCAAAATCTTATTAAACACATCAAATAGAGTCACATTACAAAGTTTTATGAAATTCCAAGTGTACAATCATTAGTTATTCCATTTTATATTATAAAACCTAGGTTTTTTATTACCAAGCTTGTGTAAGGCTAATATATATACAATTTTTGAGTTTTACAAACCTTACTCAGTCACCATAAATCTTCAAAAGGCAAATATGTAGGATTCTCAGTTACAAAACATGACTATGTTAATGGAATGATGGGTTAGGATAAGACTCTTACCTTATTTAATTAATTAATAATATATTTGGGTTTGTATCACCTTCATATAACATTTAAAAGAGATTTTATCCTTCATCAAACTCTAAAATCTTCGAACATGAATTTATACATATTTTTATCTTCATGTTCCTTGCCTGTGTCAACATGTTTATAGATTAACATTGAGATATAAACATACTTCATGCATTAAAAAGGTTCATAAACCTTAGTCAATAATTAACTATCTTCTCCACACTTCCAAATTTTTAAATATCTCACAATAAAACCTTTATTGTCTTTCCTTCTTGACTGTGCAAGCAGGGTTCCTCTTAAGACTATGTATGAAAAATTTATTTATCTCCTATCCCTTTGATGGATACCTAAAAATACAAATGGATTTTATTCATTAATAATAAATGCCTCACTATTTTTAATATCTAACCATAATTTAAGAACCCATAAACCACTATCCATAATACCCACTAACTGATTATTCTTGACCATAACACATAATTATTCTCAATTGATTGTATTGTAAGTTATACTTTTGATATCTATCAAGATAATTATTGAAACGCAAAATAATAATGAATCATTCTAAAAAAAATACTTATATTAATATTAATCTCTTGCATTTAATAATTATTCTTCAAAATAACTCTTTATTCCATTCACAAGCCTATATACAAACTATATGCATAATTTCTCTTTTGCCAGTAGACTTACTTCATATATTCATCTTATCTTGGATATGTATACATATATCCTTATAGGATATCCTCAAAAATAATCATAATATCAATCCAAATATATCACTTATATGAAAATCATCATTAGATTCATAAACATGTAACAACTTCCTTCTTCCATGCCAAATTCGTGTTTCGAGGGCATTTATAAATTCTGAGTTCTTGCTTACATTTCATTTATTAATGTATTGCACATTGATAACACCATAATAAAACTTATATTACCAATTATGACACATTACAAACATCATTCTTCATTTATATTTAACAAAAACCCTTGAACCCTTTTAAAGCATAAACACAAGATTAAAATATCAAATTTTCTCATTTTGGTAGAAAATGCTAAAGATCACTACACACACAACTAAATGAATTTATAGGATTTTTAAAAACATTATATGGGGTATTTAATGACCCATAAAAACCTCTAAGACCAACTAATCCTCATCCCTAACCATTCCTCTTCTCTTTTTGGTGTTGTATATTGATGCTCCTACATCATAATGGGAAAATTTAAGCTCCAAATCAAAACCCTTTTTTCCATATTATTTATTCTTTCTTTCCAATTCATTTGTTGATATTTTAATCTCCATTTGTTTTTCATCTTTTAGGTGCTTTTTCTTCTCAGTTGCATTTTGTATTGTTGTTTTTTCCCTTGCTTTGTCTCTTGACTAGCTCCTCTTGTAGTTCAATGGAGTATAGAAACATTTATATACCATTATATTTTTGACTCATCCTTATTATATTATATCTCTTTGTCATATTTGTCTTAAACCATATAATTTTTAAACTCATTTTTTATTTTTACTTCATGGTTCCTTCCTTTTATACTTATCTTAGTCTTTTCATGTACTCCTTGTTGTCCTATCTTCTTGGTAATGTTTTCCACCTTGTCTTACTTCTCTAATGTCTCTTATTGTTATTTTATTTTTAGAATATCTATAATTAGACTTTCTTTCACCTTTTCATCATTAGATTCTGATTTGTGAATATGAGTCTTATCATGGACTCTTTGATCAACTTGATACATCATTTTCCTCTTTATATTAGGTTCAAATCTACTCAATGCTTTTCATGAACTTATACAAATATACTCCTTATGCATATGTTAAATTTCAATATAAATATTATCATTCAAATAACTCAATTTTATAAATTATTCTTGTTTATTCTCTTGCTCACCTTCTTGTGGTTTATTTTCTTAAATTTATTTATCTATTGGCATATTAATTAGACTAGTTTTTCGGCTAGAATTACCCTCTCTTTTCTCTCTCAATAAAAACCTAATATTATTCTCATCTTTAATCACCTTTGTACTAGTATAGGCCTCCTCAAAACATGCATTCTTCATAAAAATACCCTCTTAAATATTTTTTATATTCTTTTCTCAATCATGAGCTCTTTTACTTCCTCGATTCTTAGGTCTTCTTTTTCTATTGTTATGAAACTCTTCATCAACTCATATGGTCCTCCATAATTCCATTTCCCATATAATTATTTTTGTGTCACACACAATTACTTTTTTTACCTTTATTAAACATAATCATGCCTCCTTTCTTATATTTCTTACCTGTAATAACTTGCACCTATTGTGCATTCATATCCTGCTCTTTACTTCTATCATATTCCTTATTTATGGCTGAAAACTATGTTGTTTCCTATAAATATTCATATCTACATGCTCTCAATATATTTATTTCATATTTATTCTCCTCATTTACTTTACAAAACATTGGTAGTAACCTCAAATGCTATTTGGAACCCTAATATTTACGTATATCATCCAAGGACAAAAAAACTCACTATTCACCTCTTCTTCATTCTCCACATCAGTTGTAACTTTGATTTAATCTTAAAATGATTTATTATCTTTAGATTTTAGGTCCACTTCATCATATTTTCTTGGTTGTAAACCTACACCATTAACCTCTTGAATGTTTATCACATTTTATTTATGAGATCTACTTATCTTTATAAAGATCTCATAGTTCTTCTTAGTTTGTACCACGCTTGCTTCTTTCTTCAAATTCATCCTCATACTGAAAACCATTTGACCATACCACCCATTAATATTTATATTCATAACCATCTTATCCATGATGGTTTGTTATTTTCTACCTACTTCATTACTTTCTCCTTCACTCTTTGTTCTATGGTCTTCACATGAGACCAAATCATCACCTTTGTCATCATTGATTAAAGACTTATAATTTTTTTATTTTTTGTGAGACCATATATCTATTTTTATGAAAAAATTATCCCTTTCTTTGATGTTCTTATTTAATCTAGCTTGCAATGTGATAGTTTAATCCTTTCTCTCCCTTTTTTTTAAGAGCTCACATAGATCCATATTAGCCTCTTGCATCTTATGTGGCCATATCTTATTCTCTTCTTAATTATTTTAATTCATTTTTTTGTCCATGGCATACTTGTGGTATTTATGTACATTAGGTCTCAATATTGACACTCTTTCATCTTACAACTCATCTTTTACACCCAGATACATATACTCAAAAATACCATTAGAAATAAATAATCTAAGCATTATAAACTCATCAAGTGCTCTTTGCCTTAGTACTTGAAATCCTTATTTCCTTTGTCACATCATTAGCTATTTTTTATCTTCACAACATGCCTTATTTTTCATGAATTTATTCATTTCTCTCTCTAATTATTTGCAAAGCAACATTTTATTTCTCTTCATTATTATTTTTGGTAACTCTCCTTCGCTTCTCTATGAGTAGCCTAATAGTTGTTAGAGGTAAAATAACTAAGAGGGGAGGGGGGGTTGAATAAGTGATTATAAATAATCTAATTTAATTCTTGAATCTTAAACATTTAGCATATATAAACTTGATCAAAAAACATAAACATGAAAACACATACATCTAAAGTATAAATAAGAGCATATATCACATAAACACATCATATATGTGGGAAACCCTCTTGGGGGATAAATCCTAATAAAACCTAAAATATGGACTATAGACATATAAAACAAGATCCAAAATTTATACCAACACCAACTGACCAAGGAGCACCCACCCCTTAATTTAGTCAAGCACTGAGTTGACATTTAGTTAGCTAAAACCAACAAGGAGTCTATAATGCCCTAGGAAATGAAGCACCTACCTAGATACATATAATATTATTTCTGCATATTATATAATGTCAGACACACCTGATGATTAACTCCTCTTTCTTTCACTCTTCACCACTTAATCTCTCTCAAACAACCTCTAGGGCTTACTCACTAAACTAGCCTCTTCTAAGATTATTGGGTCTAATGACCTATGTGTCCATATTCATCACCTCTATTAGATAATCATGATTGATATTTTTAATGCTATTATGGTCCTAATTTAAATTTACCTTATATTTTAATGTTTATCTTCTTTTATTTGAACCCGCACACACACAACTAGCACAATTGGTCTAATTAGACCTTGTACTTATTCCACTCTCTTCCTTTAACCCATTTTGGTTGGTTTAAATTATTTACATATTTGTTATAAATTTAATATATATCCATACACATTTAAAATTTTAGAACCAAAATATTTTTATTTTTATCATTACCTCATTATCCCCAAACCCCCATTAAGTCTTGGTGAGACCTAAACCAATTAGGCCGTCATACTCACACTTTACATGTGAGACTACTTGAACCACCTTCATCCCTTACCAATGATTCAAACACATCAAAAATATTTCCAATATCAAATTTATTACACCCATATTGGTACATGCTACTTGGAATACCAACTCACACTTTCAACCTACCAATTAAGTCTCCTTGCTCTTCAGGTCTTCATACATAGAAAACATACTCTCAAAATTTTAAATAAACTACTCAAATATTTCACATAGTGATATAATTAGATCATATGGGTGAATATTTTAGTACATTTTAAACACATTTATTTGATTTATACACTTCAACATAGGTTTTAATCACTCAAATCAACTCTCTAGAAATGACCGCTTAGATTGGTCACACACAGTCAAAATACAGTAAAGCTATTTTGACTCTCCATATCTGATCAAAGGCAAAATATGTAAAAAAATTACTTCTCATAAGAATTATAGACTTACAAAAAATATACTTATTTTATTCTTAAATTATATTTAAAACACCCTCACTTACATCTATAAGAAGGGCACTTAATCTGCTAGTGTATTCAACAAACACAGTTAACTTATAAGCCTTTGTTCATATTGACTATGGATTGTTCAGACCTCCAAAATAAAAATATAAGGTCCTCATGGATTATATAAAATTATCCAATATTTATATCATATTTAAACATCAATAAAATATTAAGAACAACTCAATTATCCTTCTTATGTCACTTACAGAACATGGTCAAGCAGATAGTCAACTTTGGAGCTTAATAGGTTTGATTGTATGAACATTCAAACCTTATAACAAGATTCTATGGATTTTCCATAAATTAATCTTATATATTTATTTTTAATTCATCATAAAATTTGTCTTGGATCAAAATATATAGCTCAAATCTAAGCACTATTTTTCCCTCCCAAATTTGAATATTTAAATTCCAATGGTCATTGTGAAAATGTTAAACATCATACACTTTGACCTCATCTCATGCTCCCAAGAAACTTTGAATAAATGTGATTCATAAATATCCTTATAAGTATCCTATCTTTAAATCTTTAATTCTCAGCATTGATGTTTGAAACTAGCATGTGTGATTAAGATAATTGGCACCCTTGAGTGCCTTCTGAGCACATTGACTATGGACTCCAATGAACTTCCACCACTTGGCAGCCCTTTGTGCCTTTTAAATATCTTTTGACATATTGACTAAATAATTACCATTGGATCACCACTAATAAGGTCATACACTCTATTGGATCCTTATCCCATCAGATAAATTTATCATAGTTAGATCTTTGATACAATTTAATGCTCATCATAGATCTTTGATATCACAAATTTGGCTAAGTATGTGAACTTAGTAAATTCTATCTTAGAAGCCAAATTTTCACCTTAATAAATTTTTATATGCTTCATATCTAGACCTAAAATTTGAACCATAAGATATCCTCACACAAGGGAATCCATCCATGTATCAAATTTCTCCTAAAACCTTCACATAAGGAAATAGATGTCATCGAGCTACTTAATCAATTTTATCTGTTAAGAAGACTACTTGAACCTAGACAATCATTTGACTACTCTGATGAATTATATTGACTTTAATAATCATTAGAAGCACTCATAACACCCCATAGGGTATCTAAAACATGTCCATATCATCAATATCATCCATCAATTTCTTCAATAAGTCAAAAACTGTTGAAACCATCAATCTAATCACTTTGTCATTAATACAGTAGTACCCCATGCTCTCTTTGACATCAATGACAATAAAACATCAATATAAATGCTCAATAATATCCCCCTTTGTCATTGATGTAAAGATAGACTCAAAAGGACTTCTTACTCATTTATAGTTATTCATTTTGATCTTTTTCCCTGTTTGACATTAATGACAAAGGGTCTCTTCCTCAATATGCCAACAATTATTCCTTAACATTATATATGCATTCAAGCATAGAATCAATTATTACCCCTTTCAAACACACCAATATAAACATGGACTTATCTAATTTTTGGACTTGAAAAAATTCTCATCAAGCTTAAAAATATCCCCTTAACATCATGTTCCATCTCATGTAATATATTCTAAAAACATATACCAATCTAAACTTGGGCTTCTATCACCCTTCGACCTATCAACCTATATAGCTAACAATCTCTCTTTGATCATGCATAAAGATTAAATATCTTGTAAAAACATATGACTTAGATTTATCAAGCCATCATATCAGTATTCTTAACTTCACAACTATAGAATGCATCTTCACACTTCTATCATGACTGAAGCATATCTACATATGTTCCCCCTAACATCATGCACTTCTTCAACCCACTAAACCTAACTAAGTTATCCCCACCTTAACAAACATATCTTTAAATGATATTCTTGTCCTACAACAACCAAAGATCAACTGGTATCCATCATTCTTCCTCTTTCTTGTCAAGTGTCTTAAATTCTAGATACAGACACCCTAACCCACAATGTCCTAGAACAATGTGAAACTAGGAGTTGTCCAGAAATCCCCATATTCCTTCTCCTCCTTATCATATGATAATGATATTTCTTCTTCCTCTTATGCTTAATTAAATAAACATTCTCATACACTACAATATTCTCATTTTATTTTAAGAATGAATTGACAATACATGGAGACAATAAATATTCATGACATATATTTTCATCTAATGAAATAACCTCATCAATAAGTATTGAAAATTGATGTTCTTTACATGAAACTTTCTCACTAATAGCAAGATGTCCTCTTAGATACATACATACCTCAGAACTAGCCTCATTTAGCATTTTGGTCCTTTTTTGATCTTGACTTGAACTAACTCTTGATTCTCCTTTTCTATCTAAAAAAATAATATATTCTCTTGGCATTCCTGAACCTTCTTTATATCTAATTCCTCTTTTTCTTTATTATGAATTCAACCATGATTTTTTAGGTCAACTAATTTATTTATCCTTGTCTTCACTTCCTTGGGATTCCATACCAAGGATTGAAATTTCTTGAACACACTAGGATGTCCATGCACCTTCTTATGAATTGAGAGATTGATTTTAATAAATATTTCAATATGACAAACTTGAAGACAACTAAAATAAATAACATCATTCATACCTTATGCTTGAATATTATGAATCTCATGAAATATACCATCTTGTCTCTTAGGTTCATTATGCTCAAACCTAACATTCTTAGGTCTCCATACCTGGGTTAGTCATTTCCCATACAATCTAGAGCACAATATAGAAATATGTCCCTTGTCATGAAAATTATAGCAGACTACACTATCCATACCTCTAGCTGACTAACTGCACTTCCTTCTATAGTTTCTTTCATTATGAATAAAAAGATTAAATATAAATCAGTGATAATGAAATTAACTTTAATACCTTATAGCCTTTTTTTGCTTGATAGGTCTTCTCAGGTTGCACTTGGTGCTTACATCCTTATTGTCTTGAGCTAACCTATCTTTCTCTTTCTCAACCTTGTTTACATTGACAATAAATTGCTCATGCTCAACATTCAATGAATGTAGTTTGGTTTTTAATTGAATGCTCTCATCCTCTACATCTCTTATGCTTGAACTTACAAATTCTAACTAAATTTTGAGAAATTGGATAGTCTCCTTATCCCTCTTAGCTTCTTCATCCATGTCATACTTTAATCTACATGATTTGTTTTCTATAATCTTTATATAATCTAGATTGGATGTCAATTCATCATGCTCACATGTATTTGAAGTCAACCTAGTATTTAGATCTTCTAACTATGTTTTGAGATGTCTCCATTCTTCTTATATTGAACTTATATTAGTTTTTCAAATTCTTAATTGATCCTAAAGATCTTGCATGGTCATCTTGTCTTCTGGGACTATTTTACTTAATCTCTCAAACTTGGTTTGAAGACAACTTATCTTTTCACTATGTTTCATGAACTATTTGTTAATGTCCTTAGGCCTCATCTCATGTTCATCATCCTTGGAATTATAATTACTCTTCCTAGTCTAATTATGACTAATCTATTCTTCAAGGCTTTTCACCATTGCTCTCAACTCAAAATTCTATTTCCTCAACTAATTATCCATCTATGTTCCTTGGATCACCTTCAAGTGGTTAAACATTGAAAATAAGGTCATGCTTTGATACCCATTATTAGAGGTATAATCACTAAGAGGTAGGGGGATGAGTTAGTAATGTTAGGTAATCCAATTTAATTCCCAACTCTTAAACATTCATCATATATCAACTTGATCAAACAACATAAACATGAAAACACATACATCAAAAGCATACACAAGAGCATACATCACATGAACATATCATATATGTTGGAAACCTTCTTAGAGGATAAAAAATACTCAAACCTATAATATGGACTATAATCTTATAAAAAAAGATCCAACAACTAGACCATCACCAACTAATTAAGGACCACTTACCCCTTATATTAGTCAAGCACCCATTTGACCTTTAGTTATATCTAGCTAGCATGGAGGATACAACCCCCTAGGAAATCAAGCACCAAATCATCTACCACTGATCTGATCTCTAACTCTGATATGATGTTAAAAACAATTGATGATGGACTCCTATTACTTACACTATTCACCCCTCAATCTCTCTCAAACAACCTCTAAGGCTTAATCACTCAACTAGCCTCTTCTAAGTCAATTAGGTCCAATGACCTATGTGTCCATCTTCATCATCATTATCAAATAATCATGTTTGATCTTATTCACACTATAATTTTCCTAAATTACCTATAGATTATATTTCAAAGGTTATCTTCTTTGCTTGAATCTTCACACAAATAACTAGAAAAATTAATCCAATTAGACCTTATACTTATACCACTCTCTTCCTATAACCCATCTTGGTCAAAAAAGATTCTTTACATATTTTTTATAGATTACAAACACACACACACACACACACACACACACACACACACACACACACACACACACACACACACACACACACACACACACACACACACACACACACACACACACACACACACACACACACACACACACACACACACACACATGCACACACACACGCACGCACATGCACACACACACGCACACACACATGCATGCAAGCACACACACGCACACACATGCACCCACACACACGCACACACATGCGCACACATGCATGCGTGCGCACACATGCACGCGTGCACACACACACACACACACACACACACATTACATGTGATAACCACTCTCTTCATATGTCTGTCATTATGTCATTATCCCCAAATGACCATTAGGTCTTGGTGTGACCTAAACCAATTAGGCCTTCATACTCATAGTTTACATGTTAGACAATTTAGACCACCTTCATCCTTTACCAATGTTTAAAACACACCAAAAATATTTCCAATATCCCATTTATTTCTCCCATATGTGTTCATGACACCTGAAACACCAACTCACATTTTGAACCTACCAATTAGGTCTCCTTATTCTTCAGGTCATCATACATAGAAAACATAGTCTCAAACTTTTTAAGTAACTACTCAGATATTTCACATATCCATATGATTATATCACATGATTTAATCATTTAGTACATATTTAATACTTGTATGTGATTTATACACCTAAATATATATTTTAATAACTCAAATAAACTCTCTAAAAATGACCACTCAAACTAGCCACACACAATCAAAATATAGTCAAGCTATTTTAAATATCTATAACTGATTAGGGGAAAAATATGATATCGAATGTATTAGTATAATACTTAGAGACTTATATAAAATCTCCATACTCATTTTATTCTTCAATTATTATCAGAACACCTTTAACTTACCTATGTAAGGTGGCCACTCAATCAACCAGTGCATTCAATAAACATAGTTAACTTCTGAGACTTGGTTCATATTGAAGATGGATTATTCAAACCTAAAAAATAAGCATTAAATGTATTCATGGATTATATAAAAATCTCCAATAGTTAAATTATATTGAAACAACAATACACTATCAAGGACAACTCAATTATCCTTCTTGGGTCACTTACAAAACATGGTCAAACACATAATCAACTTTTGGGATTAATAACTTTGACTGTCAAACATTCAAACCTTATAAAAATATTATATGCAATTAGCTTGAATTGATATTAAAATTTTATTTTTTCTCCATCATGAAATTCATCCTAGATCAAAATATATATCTCAAATACTAATAACTGGTTTTCCCTCACCAATTTGAATATTTAAATTCCAACGTTCACTGTGCAAATGTTAAACATCAAACACTTTGACCTCATTTCATGTTCCTTGGAAACTTTGAAAAAAATTTCTTCATAAATCTACTTGAAAGTATCCTATATTTAAATCTTTAATGCACGTTATGGATCTTTGACACAAGAATCCATGATTAAGATACTCATCACCCTTATGTGCTTTATGAGCACATTGACTATTGATTTCATTGAACTTCCACCACTTCATATCCCAGCATGCCTTCTAAGGATACTTTGACATATTAACTAAATATGAACCATTGGATCACTACTAACAATATCATACACTCTATTGGATCCTTATCTAGTTAGATAAATTTCTCACCATCAGTTCTTTGATCTGATTCAATGCTCATCGTAGATCTTTGATATCACAAATTTGGCTAAGTATGGTAACTTAGTACATTCTTTCCTATAAGCCCTCTTTTCACATTAACAAATCTTTTTACACTCCATGTCCATACCTGAATTTTGAACCATATTATTTAATCACATAGTGGAATCCATCCATGTATTGAACTACTCTTCAAACCTTCACACATTTGAAACATGATGTGATCAAACTAGTTACATAACTTTATCTATCGAGATGACTAATTGAAAATATACACTAAATTAACTATTGTGATTAATTTCATTCACTTTTATAAGCATTCTAAGTAATTATCAAACTCCATAGGGTCTCTGTAACATGTCCACATCATCATTATCAACCATCAATTTCCTCAATAGGTCAAATACTCTCAAAACCATCAATCTAATCACTTTATCATTAATGCATTGGTACCACATTATCACTTTTACATCATTTAAAACTAAACATAAATGACCATGCTCAATAACAGTCCACTTGATCTTCTTTCTCAATGACCAACCATACCACTAGTATTCTTCTTAATGCATGTGCTCTAGCATGAGCATTATCCTCTCTAAACTTTACCCCAAATATTTTATTATCTCTTTCACCTCTTCTTCTATATCCACCTCATCTATCTTGGTTTATAATCTTCACTAACTCCATACTATCTATTAAAATATTTCAAGAATTTTTATCCTATAATCATCTTAAGCACAGTAAATCACACAATCACTTAGGGCATACCATAGCACTTTTTTTCCACATTAATAAATATTTAAAAATTAATCAATTATAAATTATATATATATATATATATATATATATATGTATATATATGTATATATATATGTGTGTGTGTGTGTGTGTGTGTGTGTATATATATATGTATGTATATATATATATATGTATATATATGTGTGTGTGTATATATATATGTATATATATATATACATATGTATATTATATATATATAAATACATACATATATATATATATATATATGTATATATATATATGTATATATATGTATATATACATATATATATATATATACATATATATATATATATATATATATATATATGTATGTATATATATATAATGTATTAAATAATAAAATACTAAAAATGTGTTATGTGACAATGAGATACACCAAGAGATATTAAATTGTGATTGGTTGAGATAGGTGTTTCTCAAAGGGTTCATCATCCCTGAATTTGAAAAAATAATAATCGTGACTCTAAAGTTTATTTATAAGGATTTCATGGTAATTCAAACATATAATGAAATATTTAAGGCCTTATTGTCTAAACCCTCCTATTATATCCATCCATTGAAACATTCTCAACAATTCATGTG
The DNA here is from genome assembly GCA_037957365.1 of Torreya grandis. Classification (NCBI taxonomy): domain Eukaryota; kingdom Viridiplantae; phylum Streptophyta; class Pinopsida; order Cupressales; family Taxaceae; genus Torreya; species Torreya grandis. Next base: position 487,064 of record JARHVA010003175.1, read on the forward strand.
TGGCCTATTAATACCTTTTTGGTACACACTATTTATACAAACCTTTATAAATCCAAAGGAAGATTTATAAACTACATTGAGAGATGATACTTTGGTAGTTTAGATAGTAAAATAATTCTATTTATGAGGCATAATTCACAATTATGGTTAATAAAGTATAAAATTAACCACAAATCAATGCATAAAAGATTAGAAGTTGGTTATGATGCACCAACTATGAATTTTAAGGCCATAACAAGAAATAATTTCTGAAATAAAACATTAGATAAATCTTAATGTTATGTGATATTTTCCATGATAGCCATGATATAAGGAGTTTATATTTATTTTATAAGGTCAAATAATTTGACGTAAATATGAACTACAATGTTTTTAACAAAATCACTCATGAAATTAAGAAGTTTAGGGTCGTAGCTGAGGTGGAAGAGGTGCACAAAATTGGAACATACCAAGCCATAAGTAGACATTTATCACAGCAAGGTGGAAATTATGATAGATAAAATTCATATAAAGGATAATGTAGTGGATAATGTTGAGGTATAATAACTCTAAATACATGCCTCAAGTGGTTCATTATAGTATTATTTAATGGATTTCCCAAAGTTTCCAACCTATTGAGTACTATAAAGAGGTACATAAAATAGAGGAGTGTTTAAAGATATAAAAATACTATCCAAAATGAAAATGCATAGAAGGGTGCATGGGTGATCAATTATGGCTATAAGGAAGATTGATTCCTAGAAAAGGTACACACATGATAATTAATGGACTAGAGGTCAATAATACAATGTGTAACATTAAAAATAACCAACCTAGAAACATTGAAGTTTCCAAATAAAAATAATAAATAACACCTCCCAAAAAATTAATATATTATATTGATGTCTTAAATCGAAATATAATCTTTCAAGAGTCTAAGTACATTATCTAGAATATTCAATGTGAAGTGCTTGTTGTATGAAAAATTGAGACATAAATGAATGAAATAAAAAGGATGATCCATAAAACATTATTTAGGACATTCTATTTATGGCAAACAAGAGACACATGAAACCTATTAGGATATTATGCAATGTTTTAGTTGATATACTGGGTGCCAAGTTTATTATATATTTTAAAGTATTTAAACTTGAAAAATAATACAATTATATAACATTACTTGGTAGGAAATGATGATATGAAAACATATTAATATGAACTTCAAGAAATGATATATGAGTTTTGAAAATTGGGAGTAGTGGATAGTTACTCATCTTAAAATTAGTCAAGGAATTGCTTATTTTAAATGTGTGCACATGGAAGATGATATAAAACTCGTGAATGAATTTATCATTCAAGATAAAGAGTATCCAAATCCAAGGATGATGGGACTTAGAGCTTAAAAAGTGGCATGTTAACATTAGATACCATAAACATTATTTGTGAAATATGGGTCCAAAAAGTATTTAAAGCTAAAGGGCATAACTACATATATACATAAATAAAACATCAAATCTCCCTTTGGTCCAAAGTGGTGGGTTTAAATCATCAAATAAGAAGGACAAAGGTAAATGTAGGAAATTGGGGTTACCATGGGCCACAATAAAAATAAAAAAATGTGTGTTCTAGATGAGCAAAGGAAGATTAATAAAACTACTAGGTTAGGATGGTTCTAGATGCAAAACAACATATTTAAGTGACTTAAAAAATTATTTTCCAAAATAAGTGGATTACATGATTAAATTATTTCATTCATTTATGATCAATTATTTGCATTGGTGGCTCACTCAAAAAAAAAAATCCTTGGTATAATATTTTATAGGAAGCAATCTACACTAGGTTTGAGTGCAACAATGTTACGAAGGGGCTTCAAATTTATAATGGAGACTATTCACTAGATGAAAACTTATAAATCATTTAATAAATTTTGACTTAAGGAGGAATATATCATCTAATAAACCTTTAGATTCATGTTATTTATATCAAAATCACTACTTGGGTGTGTGCATGGCATATCATTAGGGAGACTTGGAGAGAGATGATTTACTGGGTAGTGATAAAAGAAGACATTGTCTAAACTTTCACTTTATTTTATTTCAAATCCTAAATCATTATACTATATTTAAATGATAAAAAAGGTTATTATTTAGGGTGATGTGATGATAAAATCAATAGGTATATATAAAGTAAAATGAAAACTATCACATTCTTAACTAACTATTTGATGAAGAGGACTGCAACAATGAAAGAAGTAAATAAAGTAACATGTCATGTTTTGGGTTCATTAACCCATGAAAATTATATAAGGAGAAATTTATTTCTCATAGAAATATAATTTTTTTTTTCACTTATAAAAATTATTTTTGACACATCGTGACATACCTAGACTTATTGGTACAATTTTACTCTTGTATAAAATTTCCCCTATTTTCTTATTTAATTAGTTTTTTTGTCTATTAAATTTACTAATTCACATAATAAAGATCACCTAAGTCTATGTAATAATGTTTTATAATCCTAAAATACTATTTCTATGTCCTAGATCACTGATTTATCTCTTGATATAGTGTTGAAAAAAATCAAATTTTTGCAATGTTATGTAGGTGTCCACCTCTACTAGTGGTGTCTACGAACCCTTAATGACTAATTTTCAAATTTATATATTCTTATTAGGGTATCATAGACACATTTGATGGTTCAGCTATGGGGGGAAATATCAAAGAGTCATCTATAAATATAAATCAATCATAAGGTCATATTCACTTGGAAACTACATGGTCATTCACAATATAATTTACAAACACATTGACAAATAGATTGGAATTTTATTGATACATTGCCGCAAATGCATACACATCTAAAATGATTCAAAATAAAAAACCCTATATCTAAGTTTAACTACAAACACCAATTCAAATTTTTGTGTTATCACATGTTAAAATTGAAGCATTACATTGC
>JARHVA010003175.1:492500-577500 GCA_037957365.1 Torreya grandis
TTTACCCCTCTTTGAAATGGAGTTATAAGTGATGTGAAGTAGAAGGAATAATGGTATTTCAAATAAAAACCATGTTGAGAATGAATTTTAGTAGATGGTGTTAGTGGATATGATGCCCCCTCAAGGGGGCATGTACAAAAGAATGAATTGGATGGCCACTCAAAAGAAGAAATTATGGGTGAGATGAAATGAATAGATGAAGGGATTGGATGTTAGATGTGGGATAGATAATGAATATTAAAGATTCAACATGAGAAATGATCTACAAATTGATAATGATGCCCCTAACAAGGACATATACATAGGGAATAGAGATGATGGGTGTCAAAATTGTAGACACATCCCAAGTGGGAATCAACTATAATAAGATGATGATAAGATTAAAAGGCCATAAGATTTAGAATTATCCTAAGCAAGGACAAATGTAAGGGAGAGATATTGGCCAATATTAGACTAATGATTTCATAACATTAAAATTAGGTGTGGATCAAAGTTAAATTGACTAATATGATGTATGTGATGATAAAGCATAATTGATATGATCTTGTGACCAAAGGATTGGAGGATGAGTATAGATGATAGAGATAGTGGTTGATCTATCTGTGGGCATAAAAATGTGTCCAAGTGTCACCTACATAGTTTGAAAAGACCTCAGGCTAATGTAGTTTTGACTAGGAGATGATGACAATGATGATGATTAGTGGTTAGAAAGTGATGATGATGCAGATGATTAGACTTATTAGTAATTAAAGGATATGATTGATAATAAGAAGATGATAAAGATAATAAATTGGATGTTAGTCAGATGATTCAAAATGATTAGATTAAGGATGATGAGATGATTAGAGGAATGATGTGGGTGGGTGTGATCAAGCCATCACAATTATATAAAGCTCATCTTAGTCTATGACCAAGAGGACATTATGCCCAAGTGCATCAGAAATAACAAACTCTTCATCCTGAAGGGCACTTTTGGTGTCCTCATAACATCCTTTTTCATTTCCTAATAGAAAAAAGAGTCATGATGTAAAAAAACATAAGACAAAAAAGATATATACATGATGCAAAATAAGATAAATAGCATACAAAAATCAATAGACAAGTATTTACATGTAATGTCAAGATATCTTGTCTAATCATGGGATGAGTGACTAGGTGATGGGTTGGATTGGGATAATAATGATGTGTTTATGGACTTAGGATGAACTTGGATTTGGAAAAGGTGATCATGATTAAGAGTAGGATTTGGATGTCACCTCTATTTTAGGATGGAAGCACAAATGATGTGATAATGTCTCTAAATATTGAATTGATCTCAAAAGTGAATAAAAAAGTGGACAAATATGATAATTAGACAAGTGATTAGTGAGGATTAGTAATAGATAAATCCCTAAAAGAATCCAATCTAGCAAAGAGACTAGGATATTATAGGATCAAATACCTTTCATACTAGTAAAGAGTGATTAGATGGGTACTAGGTATGAAGTGGAAAAGATGGTACATTGATGGGATCAAGTACCTTACACACTAGTAAAGAAGTGATTTGATAGGTTCTAGGTATGAAAAGTCCTTGGTAGGATGTGATGGGTGATAGATTAAAATCTTTGACAAGGTGATGTATGTTGATAAGGATTGGCCAAAAGGATGAGATAGAAGATATGAAGGGATTGTTGACCACTTCATTTTGGTTCAAAGATAAAATTTCATATCTAAAGATGGGATGGATAGTAAGATAGGATATAGATGAATATAGATGCAACTAGGGGATTGGGGATAAGACAAGACATGATGGACTATTTTTTGGCTTTTTCAAATTTTATGATTTTTAGGGTTTTTGACATTTTTCAAAATTTAAAGATATTTCTTAATTGTATGTACACTATATAAATGGGATTACTAGAAAAGGTAATATCAAACCTATAAACTAGGATGATAATGGATGGAATGATGGATGGGATGATAAAGGATGATGATGATGATGGTGATTAAGTATGAATGGACTAGGGATAACTAATGACTACATTGTAAAGGAACTAGATGGTTAGTTGTCAAGGTGTTCATTGTAGGATATGATGAGATGCTTTTAGGATGGTTATTAAGAAATCTTCCACTTCATTACAAAGGCCAAGACACGAAGGAATAAATGGACATAATAGGATTAGGGATATGATTATAGACAATGGACAAGGTTGAAAAGATATGACAAGTATGAATAGAATGATAAGGGATATGAAATGCATGGGTTTACCCCCAAGTGTTAGGGAACAATGTAGAAAATGGATTATTTTACCATGACACTGAAAACTTCTTTTCATCATGGTACTTGCCCAAGGTGCCAGAAGACTGGTTTCCACCATTAGATGAATGATTTTTTTTTTTACTTTTTATGAGGCATCTCAATTTATTAGATGATGGGAAAGATAAAAGGAATATAAATTTGATGGATTATTTAACCAACACCTATTATATTATGGATTTTGTATGCCTAGATGTCCTAGTGGCCTTCAATGAATCTTGATGATGACCCCTCTAGATATCTAGATTAGGTGTCTAAATTGCCCCTAGAAGAGACAATGTTACCCAAGTTAGTGATGTGGGGTATGGATTCAATTAAGCCTTGATATGGATGTATGAGATGTGAATAGGTGATAAGACATGATGGGATTATGGGTTTATGATAAGATGATGTGATGAGTGATGGAGGATTAGGACTAGAAATTGCATACATTGTTGGAGGTATTGGACATTCTTCATATGATTGGTGCCAAGTGATAAAATACTATAGGAGATCCAAGATAGTTTAATTGTGTGGCTCATCTTTGGTCTAATTATTTAATGGATGATCATCCATATGATTTTGAGCATTTGATAGGATTTTATTTTGATTGACCCCTAGTTTCTTATTTCAGGATTTACCAAGGGAGATCGATTGATTATTTTGACTTTGATGGGTTCTTAGTTCCAGTTTATGGGCTTCACTTAGGAGAGATTATTTTGGATTAGCTCAATGATCTGATTATTCTTGATTTTGACTGATGGGATCAAATATTACTTGATCATGATTTATGAATTTTGGAATATTGTTTTAGACCTATGGATTTATGGCACATATTTTATTACTCAAAGAAGGGTCTAATGATGCATTCTCCTATTCATCCTTATGGAGGTAAGTGATTAAATGATCCTTGATAAGGATAAAATGGTCTATGATGGATGAATATGGTGGTAAGGACATGATAAAGTCAATTAATGGTGATGGGGTAGTATAATCTTCATAGGGGTTCTTAAGAGACCTAGTTTTGTCATTAGAGAAAATAACCTCAAGTTCAACAAAAGGATCACTAGGACTAGATATAGTAGATGCATCCCAAGGAGTATCAAACTCATTGTAACAATATTTGAAAGATAACTCTTGCAATAACTCATTTATGATGTCATCATGTGGTATGGAATCAATATATATGATTGATAATAAATCACAGGTATCTAAATTATAGGTATCCTATAAAAGATAGTTATTATCAACATCAATGAGGGAAGACATTTTTTATGAGGAATATGATTTGGATATGGATTTTGAACATGATCCTATGGAAGATAAGTCCTTGAATGTTAACCTTAAATCTTATTCTAATGCACAAGATGCAATGTTGCTAATAGGATTTTCATTCTCCATGATTGACCTCTCAACATGGTGTATTTGACATGATGGGTGAGATGGAGATGAGGGATATAGGATAGATTCAAAGAGAGAGCCATGGAAATATTCATGAGATATGGGTGGACTAGGCTCATGGGAATGGATTCATCTTTTATAGAGGATTTGCTAGAGATGTGAGTGGTGTCTTGGCCTTGGCTTGGGGAGAGAAGGGATTGATCATGACTAGGAAGGGGATCTTGGCATTATTATTTTGTTCACTCAGTTATTGAGACATATCTGGTTCATCATTAATTACTATATCACCATAGTCAATGAAGCCCTATACAAATTCTTGAAAAGGTTGACATTGATTAATCGTATGCCCCCAAGTTTGATGGTATGGACAATATTGGATTGTGTCATACCAAGAGGTTATAGTATTAGTAGGATAAAGATGTTGAATAGGTGGATAAGCCATCATGTTAGTGGTGACAAGTTTTTTAAAAAGGGATTCCAATGATATGGGAAGGTGAGTGTAAGGACCCACTTCATGTTGTGACTTAGACGTGGAAGCATTGGATTTATTATAAGATGGTTATGGATGACTAGGTGGATGGATTTAAGATGGCTAAGATTATATACTCTTTTCTACTATGGGAATGGGTGGATGGTGGTTTATGACTAGCAGATGGAGGATTTGTATGGGATTCACAAGATGGAGCTTAGAAATGAGTTGAAATGAGTGATATGGGATGAAGACCTTTAAGAAGTGATACACCCATTATAATGAACTTCAAGAGGATCTCATACTTATGGGAAACTATGTATTGGTCAATGAATTTGGGGTCTACTTCCATAGTGATGGTTGATAGATGATGTATGTAGGATAAGGATTAGATAAGGTCTTAAATAAAATAAATCAAAATGACTAAGTTAGTATGATAGGTAAAGATGAAGATGAGATAGATTAATGGATTAAGGACTATGATCAAATGTCAAAATGATAGAGTAATAGGTGATAACAACTTATCAACAATGCCTAGTTATAAAACTAGTAAAATGATTAGGTATATGATGGTTACCTAGATTCAACCTAGAAAGAGGATGATATGATGGGTGCTAGTTATGAATAAGGCAAGATGATTAGACTAGGGATGATTCATAGTTGATGGATTTTCTAGATTTAGACTGACAAAGTGATAAGATCCTAATAAACTAATGATTATGATATGACATTTGACCAAGTAGATTAGGATGGTATGATGGAGATAAGATAATTGGATGATAGGATTAGTTCAAGACCTTAAAAAAAATTCTCAAGATGAAATGGTTGGTGATTAGGTGATAAAAATGATTAATAAAATTGAAGAAGGATAACTTTGATGATGAAATGGTAAAGTGGTAATGAAAGGTGGATGGTGTAGACTTCTATGTGACCTAGAAGCCAATTAGGATAAGGTGGGGTGATGACTAGATGGGTGATGAAGGCAAGGTCAAGACAAGTGATCAAGTATGGATTTAAGATAAGAAATAGATAAGATGTGGATGATGAGGGATGATTGGGATGTAGTTAGGGTATGATTAATGATGTTGGGTATAGTGATAATATGTAATTAAAAGGATTTACAAGTGAGTTAATTATGTACAAGAAGGTAAAAATAAAGATATACAAGGTGATGGAATAATGAGACAAAATGGTATGCAAATGATTAAGACTATGGATGAGGTGGACTTAGAATACAATGTGGATGGTGAGAAAAGATGAGATTAGGATAACTGATGGGTTATGATCAAATATGTAAAGGGGTGATGTCAATAAAATGATATGGAAATGATTAAGACTATGATATGAGTGATGGATAAGGCAAGGTCAAAGTGAGGTGTGATTGATTATAGATAAGGTGATCTTAGGATATGTAGGTGATAAGTTTATGACCAATGATGGGTGGATATAGTTGGATTAGGAGAGGATTATGACAAGGTGGTGGTGAACGATACCATAGAAGATACAATATGTATGAGGGGATGATACGATGTATGATGTATAAAATAAGATGTGGCTGATGGGAATGTGGTTAATGATAAGGGGATATGACTTGGATTAGGATGGGATAATGACAAGATAGATGTGTGAGAGAATAAATTATGTATAAGGTAATGGGTTTTGTGATATATTATATGGTGATTAAGATGAAGAGTGATGATTAATGATAAATGGAGATGGGTAGACTAAGATGCAATAAATACAATATTGTGCATGGGATATAGATAATAGGTATAGTATGGATGATGATAAGGATAATAATAATTAGGATAGGTAAGTGGATGGGGGAGATGACTAATTATGAATGATACAAAATGAGAATATGTATAATGGGATGATGATAAGTATGTAGAAGGAGATACAAGACAAGATGTATGATGGGATGATGTCTTAGATGTTGATTAGGATATGTTAAAAAGGGAGGATGGGATAGAGATATATAAGGTGATAAAATGATGATGATGGAATAGATAACATGATATCTATAAGGGGCCTATATAAGATTATATAAGTAAAAGGTTGACTTGGATCACACACAACACACACCAAAACAAACAACCCATAACCTATGATTAGTAAACTAATGGGTGTATAACCTAATATCCACACCATCTAAAGGCTACACAAGTGAGGCTATAGGCTAGTGACCCATTATGAAATTGATCGAACCCTCTCAACCTTGTTTTCATTTCATGGTCACTTGGGTGCTATTACTGATGCCAGTAGTGGAACACCTATTATGGTCAAAACATCCTATGTTAGGCTGAATAGTCTCTCTAATGGCATCACGTATATACATGATGTTACATTAGGGACCAAGTCCATATTGGGTATTATCTAATGCTTGGTTTAGAGAGTTAACTCTTCCCCTTCATGGATGACCTATATGGGATCAACCTCTAAGCCTAATGACAACTGACTCTAATTGTTAAATTCCACCAAACATAGAGTTTGGTTAGGGTACAGTGATGAAATCCACAACACTAACCCTTATAGACTAATCCCATGTGTTGGTGTCAATTCCATGTCATGTGATATCCTAAGGGGTGGTTTGAAAAATAGGTAAACACATGATATGATTAATTAATCAATTAATTAGGTACATGTGATGGACACAATATGAAAAAGTTATCTACAAATCAACACACATGCATAAATAAGTATTTACAAGGAATGATCAAGAATATATATATATATATATATATATATATATATATATATATATATATATATATATATATATATATAAGATTATTAAAAATAATTTATACATGGTAAAAAAGATTCAAAAAATGACTCTAAGAGTGCCAAATATATCTTTAACTGATGTCGTACAAATACATGGGTTAGTAGTCTTATTATGGCACTCAAGAGCGATACTCTGCAAAATTAGGAATAGTAGTTGTAATAAGTTTGTCTTCGATGGTTGTATTACCTATGTGTTAGAACAAAAATTACCCATACAAATTATTATGACTATTTATGATTATTTTGATAAAACTGATGTTTATAAAACTACAAAAGTAGTCTTTAAATTATAAAACTATTATTAATTTTATATATACAAGACTATGATTAATTATGAATATTATATGTTTTTTTGTAATTTTTTTTAACACCTACGATGATAAAATGATATTTTAATTAAATATTAACAAAAAAATTGTAACTATTATTTTTATGATATAAATGTTTTTCTTTTCCTCTTTTTTCCTTTTTTTTTTTCTTTTTTAATTAAATTTATTTATTTATTATTAATAAATTGTGATTAATAATAAGAATAATAATCAATCACATTAATTTATAAAAAAATTAAAGGACAAAGGGTAATATTAATATATGATATTAGCAATGAAGTAAAATATTTTGCCGTATAACACAAAATAAACTTTTCATTGGTCAAGCCAAAACATAATTTAGTCAAACTAGGACAAATGGGCTATTAAAAAAATCAAACTAGTACTATCACTGCAATTATGTCTATGAAGATCATGGATAAAGAAAAGGTCCTATATTTAAAAATGTGACTCAAAAAAGACAATTGCACATTGAATGCCTCAACGACCTGACTAATTTGTCAAATATTTATTATTTACACGTATTGGATTATTAACTACTAAAATTTTCACTAGATTTACGATTTGATATTGGAGCCTGAAATTTTTAGAGGTTTCCCAAGGAATTTAATATTCCTTGGATAATTACTAACCATGGATATTATTCTCCCAAAATTCAAATCCAATCCCTTGATCTTCCGTCACTTTCTCTATTTAACCAACCTCTCCATCCAACCTCAAATGATGAAGACAAATGATAGGGAAACCATGTTAAAATAATTATGGAAATCCTATTGCATATATATAATCAAGTCATCAAGAATCCATTAACAATTAAAAATCAAGCTATCACTTTGTCAATCCGATTCTAAATAATCTACTTGCAAATCCTAGAAGGAGGTAACATAAGGCAAGGGAATTTGGTAAGCTTATTGTCATTCTTATTTGCTTTTTACATCCCTCCTATTGAGTAGTTTATATTTTTGAGTTTAAATTTGCATTATTTAATTCATATATATCTCTAAATCCTACTACATTTTGGTGACCACGGTGGGTGAAAAAATGTGCACCAGTTTGGGATTTATTCAAAATATTGACAAATAGCAATACACATCCAAAATCATTGACACAAATAGGAAAGGATAGAGAAAGTAAATTAGAATAAATAGGGCATTCTTACCATAATTTTCACCTTCTCATAGTTTCATTCTAGGATTAAAAAATTTGTGACTAAGCTTGAATGACTTGATTGTTGGATTGCTTGAAGATGTTGGACAATGGTTTTCAAAAGACTATGGATATGGAGAATGGATTTGCGAGTGTTAGTGGACTTTTTGGGATGCACTTGTACATGCATTCATTCATTAGTCTTGAGTACGGAGAGGTGGTTTGGTTTTATAGGCATATGGGGGGAAGATCTATGGTCCAAATTTTAATTTCGTCCATCAAGATCTATGGTTGAAGAATTTTCATGGAATTTTTAATTCCATGGAAATCTCTTGAATAAGAACATTCTAGAGGAAGGGGGACAAATTGGAGAGATCTCTATAATTTCTCAATTCTATAAATCTCCCCATAAATTTTAGGTGTCTAGGGAAGGCTAGTGTAGGGTGGTAGGTGGCTAGGTGGGGTTATGGGAATCTTAAATTCCCATATAATGGATAAATAGGATTAAATTTAGATAATGGGATATTTCTGAAGAATTAATGATAAAATGGGATTAGACTAAGGATAGTCAAATGGATAATAGGAGAGGGAGGAAAATACTAGATAAATGGACTATGATTAAGATAAATTAGTAGGATAAAATGGGTTAAGAGAAATTAGTTTCAACTAATAGGAATATTAGTCGATTGTAATGAAGTGAGTGATTTTAGGTGCATACAATGATGACCATGATTGTCATGTTTTTTCATAAAATATGTAATATGTTTGTAATTAATTAAATTAAATGGGTTAAATTCATCTATGATAAAATTAAGGATGATATTAATAATGATAAATTATTAGCTCTCCTTACTAGCACATATTGTAATAATACTGAATCTAAAATACCTTTGGTTACTACTCAAAAGGAAAGGTCATATCCAGCCAATTATATTCCTCCTCCCTCTAGAACTCAAGGCAATGAATTATACCATCCCTGAACTAGTATGTATCTAATGATTATATTATATATAGATGTCCATGTTATCACAATATGAAGAGGTAGGATGTATACTTATGTAAAAAAATTCTTGAGTATTATATTTGAAATGTGAAGGATTTGTGATTAGAAAGATAAATCTTTCCAACCCATTAAAAATTAAAATTCCTGATGTGTCCATGCATGATATGTCTCAATCCTTGAATAAATATATTTAGAGTGTCACTATTCTTTCATAGAAAATTCACACTATGATGCATTTCCTAAATATTTTACAAAAATAATTCAAAAATTTGCCTTTGAAGATTCATTAACTTGAATTTAATCGTGTACATGTCTTAGTGATCACATGTGTTAGAAAATCTTTTTATTATAACATATTGTGTGAGAGAGAGTGAATTTTGATAAAAACTCACATAGATACACCTAGTTGAGACATATTAAGGATATAAGAGAAAATATATAAGATAAAGAGAAGTTGAAAGATTTGTGGGATTCATGATAAGGAATAAATCCTTGTTATAAGGAGATTAATAAGCTTATATATGTAATCCATTATTATGAAATCAATGATGAAATAATATTGTATAACACTCTAACTTAAATATTATTTGGGTTTAGAATAATCTAAGATCCAAGTGTGATGTAAATGTAAAAATGTTTTAAGGGGAATTTCTTCTCTACTTGCTCCTTTGGATGAGAGAAAACTATCCATGCATAGGTTCTTGTGTTTGGATATCACTGTTATATATTTATTCAAATCCATGTAATCTAAATGGAGTGAAGAATTCAATATAATGTGTTTTAATCCACATTCTATGAGTTCTTCTAGTGACATTGATCTCACTTTCTTGCATGGTATCTAAAATCTCCTTGGATATCTATGAAACAAAAACAACACCGACCTATAGTTTCAAATCCAGGGTTCACATGTTTTTATAATTTCAATGGCATATAGTGTAATGTAGTAATTAAACATGCATTAAATATTTGGTAAATGGAATTATGTGGTCAAACTCATATGTGCATATAAATTGTATTTTTTAAATAGTGATAAGTTAGGTTTTTTTTTGGGTGAAATAGTCTACATTTTATATATTATAAAGTGATTTTAAGTTATAATTTTTAATATATAAGTGCATCAATTTTTATATGTATTTAGTAGATGATTTTCAAGCTAATTTATAAATAAAAATCTATGTTTGTTTTATTTATTAGTTTGATTTTTAATTATATTTTTAGCAATATTTTAAATTTAAGATTCTGTACTTTAATAGTGTAAAAATCTTATATTATGTCTAAAGTGTTTATATTAAAGGGACTCATTTTTTTATTATTGTGTTGATAAATCATGTTAGTGAATCTTAGTGCATTGTAAGAGTCAAACTGATAAATCAATCCTTGTATAGAGACATTATTAGGTGAATCTGACATCCAATGGATGTTTCAATATTGTAGGGGTTTGATTATTAAGAAAGACATTAAAATTAGTTTCATGTTATAATTTATTGAGTAAGTAGATTCCAAATGAAGGTTATAAGTTAGATGAAAAAACATGACCTCGAGTTAGTCACTAAATCAAGATTTGCATTATCTAATAGTAGTATACCAAATGTTTTAGCCAAAATAGCAAAAACCAAGGGAAATATCTAATAATAATAGCGATTTCCTAAGTTGATCAAGATCAAGTGGTAGTGATCAATGATAGAGGATATAGAAGAAGACAACGAGAAATTTTTTCTCATAATATTTTATATTTTTAGTTTATATATGGTCTATAAAAATAAACCATTCTAATCTATAATATCCTTTTCTGTAATGATAATACAAAGATCTAAACCAAAGAAACTATAGTAGATATGCCTTTGGTACTTCTACTATCTTGGTTGATGTGTTTGAATGATTTGGTTGATGTGTCTAAATTCATGAAGGATGTATTCACATGAATAGGTTTATGGTCCCCTATTCATGATTGGTAAGGTTCCCAAAATCATCTGAGTATAAAGACCATGAATAAGTTCATGGGTTCCTCTTCATGTTTCTTAGTCATCAACTAATGTTTCTAATGTAGATAAAACCACAAACCTCTACTCTCTATTATGTCCTCCTATCTATATCTTAACCCAGCTCTTCTATTTTACTCTCAAATTATTTTCTTTGGTCATATGGACCATAGGTCTATCTACACCCTAGTTGCTTCATAACCCTAATTCTACATTAAAATTTTAGAAACACATCCACACACCATTTATGTTCTATTGTGGATATAAAAAACTTGCATGTACTCTTTTGGAAGCTATGTTTACTCACTAGTTTCTTATACACACCAATGGTTCATGACAAGACTAATCCTCCTTAAATCCCTCCAAACACCTAAACCTTCAAGGCCTAAATCATTTATAGAGTTTTAAAATAGAATAAAAACATTTTTAGATACACTTTATCATATTTAAACTTCTCTTAAAGATTCAAGTCACCACTCATAGTGTAAATACCTTTTATCTCATTTACATCTTTCCAATTAGATCTTTCTATGCCTAATTAACTCCCACAATGATAGAAATAGTATTAGGTTGTATGGTACTAGTCCAAAAATCCTAAAATATTGTACAACACATCTAATAGAGTCATATTATAAAGCTTTATGAAATTCCAAGAATGGAATCATTAGTTATTCCATTTTATATTTCAAAACCCTAGTTTTTCTCTTATCTGACTTATCCAAGGCTAAGAGCTATGAAAATTTTTAGTTTTACATACCTTACTCAATCACCATATATCTTCAAAAGGCAAATATGTAGGTTTCTCAGTTACAAAACATGACTATATTAATAGAATGATGGGTTATAATAATACTCTTACCTTTTTTAATGGATTAACTATCTATTGGGGTTTGTGTAACCTTCCTATAGCATTTCCAAGAGATTTTATCATTCTGTAAACTCTTAAATATTCCAACATGAATTTATATAGAATTATAACTTCACCTTCCTTGCATGTGTTAATAGGTTTGTAGATTAACATTGAGATATAAACCTACTTCATGCATTCAAAATGTTCATAAACCTTATTAAAGACTTTACTATCCTCTCCACACTTCCAACTTTTTAAATAACTGACAATAAAACCTTTATTGTCTTTCCTTCTTGATTGTGCAAATAGGGTTCCTCTCAAGAATGCATATGAAAATTTTCTTTATCTCATACCCCTTTGATGGATGCTTGAGCATACAAATAAATTTTATTCATCAATAATAAACTCCTTACTATTTTTAATATCTCACCATAATTTAAGAATCCATAAACCACTATCCACAATATCCATTAACTAATTATTCTTGACCATAATACATAATTGTTCTCAATTGATTGTATTGTAAGATGTAATTTTGATATCTATCAAGACAATTTTTGAAACACAAAATAATACTGAATCATGCCAAAACAAAATAATTATATTAATATTAATCTCTTGCATGTAATAATTATTCTTCTAAATAAATCTCAATTCCATTCCCAAGCCTATATACAACCTATATGTAAAACTTCTCTTTCACAAGTAGAGTTCCTTCATATATTCATCTTCTCTTGGATCTCTCTACATTTATAATTAGGGTCTCTCCTATAAAATACTCATAATATCACTCCCACTATCTCAATTAAATGAAAATCATCATTGTATTCTTAAACATGCAAGAACTTCCTTCTTCCTTACAACTCCTTACTTGGAGGGCATTTATAAATGCCAAGTTCTTGCTTAAATTTTAATGATTCATATCTTTAACATTTATAACACCCTAAAAACACTTTTAGGACCAATTAGGACACCTTACAAACATCATTCTTCATTTATATTTAACAAAAACCCTTTAACCCTTCTAAAACCTAAACATAGGAAAAAAATATCAAATTTTCTCATTTTGGTAGAAAGTAACAAAGACCACTAAACAAATAATAAAATGAACTTATATGCTTTTCAAAAACATTATATGTGGTATTTAATGACCCATAAAAACCTATAATACCAATGAATCCTCGTCTCTATCCATTCCTCTTCAATTTTTGGTCTTGTATATTGATGCTCCTACATCATACTAGGGAAATTTGAGATCTAGATCAAATTCCTTTTGTAAATCTTATTTATTATTAATTTACAATTCCTTTGTTGATATTTTTATCTAATTCTTTTTCCTCTGACCTATACTTTCTCTTCTCAGTTGATTTTTGTATTATTTTTTGCTTTCCTTGCTTTGTCTCTTGACTAGCTCCTCTTGTATTTCAATATAGTATAGAAGCATTTGTATCCCATTGTCATCTTCATATTTTGACCATTATATAATTGAATCATCCTCATTATATTTTTTCTCTACCATATTCTTCTTCAACCATCTAATTTTTATATGACTTCTTTATTTGTGCTTCACTGTTCCTTTCTTTCATACTCATCTTAGTCTTTTCATGCACTACTTCTTGTCCTATTTTCTTAGTAAATTTTCCCTCATTTAATTTACTCTCTAATGGATATTATTGTTTTTATATTGTTTTCATATCTATAATTACACCTTCTTATACCTTTTCATCACTAGATGCTGATTTGTGAGTAAGATTCTTCACATGGACTCTTTAATCAACTTGATACATCATTCTCCTCTTTAAATTAGGTTTAGATTTACTCAATGATTTTTTTGAACTTATTCCACTATACTCCTTATGCCCATGTTCAATCTAAGTATCAATACTATCATTAATATCTATACTTTATACCTTATTCTTGTTTGTTCTCTTTCTCACCTTCTTGTGGATTATTTTTATAGTTATTCATCTCTTGGGATATTAATTGGACTGGTTTTTGGGCAAGAATTACCCTCTCTTTTCTCTCTCAATACAAACCTACTCTAATTCTCACCTTTAATCACCTTTTTACTAGTATATACTTCCTCCAAACATGCATTCTTCATTAAAATACCCTCTTTATTATTTTTTATATTTTATGCTCAATCATGAGCTCTTTAACTTCCTTGCTTCTTGGATATTATTTTTCTATTGTTATGAAACTCTTCATCCCCTTTTATGCTCCTTCAAGCTTCCACTACTCTTTTACTTACTTTTTTTCCACATTTACTTACTTTTTTTACCTTTGTTAAACATAAGCATCCCTCCTTTCTTCTATTGCTTACCTTTAATAACTTGCACTTATTGTGCATTAATATCATGCTCTTTATCTCTATCATATTACCTATCTATGGCCCAAAAAAATGTTTGTTCCTATATATCCTCATATCTACATGCTTTCTATTTATTACATTCATATTCCTTCTCATTTACTTTCCAAAACACTTGTACTAACCTCAAATGCTATTGGGCATCCTAATGTTGACCTATATCATCCAAGCACCAAAAAAATCACTATTCACCTCTTCTTCATTCTCCACCTTAGTTGTAACTTTGATTTACTCTTAAAATTTTTAGCTTTTAGGTCCACTTCATCATCTTTTCTTGGCTATAAACCTACACCATTAACCTCTGGAATGTTTATCACATCTTCTTTAAGATATCTACTTGTCTCTATAAAGACCTCATAGTCCTGAGTTTCTCCCACACTTGCTTCTTTCTTCAAATTCATCTTCATACTTAAAACCATTTGTTCATACCACCCATCAATATTTATCTTCATAACCATCTTATCCATGATGGTTTTCTCATTTCCACCTGCTTCATTGCTTTGTCCTTCACTCTTTTCTCTATGGTCTTCACATGAGACCAAATCATCACCATTATCTTCATTCATAAAAGAATTCTTGTTTTTTAATTTTTTATAAGACCATATATCTATTTCTATGAAGAAAGTATCCCTTTATTTGATTTTATTCTTTAATCTAGCTTTCAATGTTGTCTTTTAATTGATATGATAGCTTAATACTTCCTCTCCCATTATTTTAAGAGTTCACATACATCCATATTAGCCTCTTTCATCTTATGTGCCCATGTCTTATTCTCTTCTTCATTATTTTCACATTATTTCATCCATGGCCTGCTTGTGTTCTTTATCTACATTAGGTGTCAAGATTCACACTCTTTCATCCTACAACTCATCTTTTACACTTGCATACATATACTAAAAAAACCATTAAAATAAAATAATCGAAGCATTTTAGACTCATCAAGTGCTCTTTGTTTAGTACTTCACCTCCTTATTTCTTTTGTCCCGTCATTAGATATTATTTATATTCACAACTTGCTTTATTTCTCATAATTTCATCATTTCTCTCTCTAATTATTTGTAAAGCAACATTTTTTTCTTTTCATTATTTTTCTTGGTGACTCACCTTTGCTTATCTATGAGTAGACTTATAGTTGTTAGAGGTATAATCATTGAGAGGGGGGTGGGGGGTGAATTAGTGATTCTAAATAATCCACTTCAATTCCCAACTATTAAATATTTATCATATATCAAATTGATCAAGTAACATAAACATGAAAGCACATACATCTAAAGCATACGTAATATCATGCATCACATGAACACATCATATATGTGGGAAAACCTCTTGGGGAATAAAACCCACTAAACCCTACAAGATGGAATATAGTCATATAAAAAAAGATCCAACATTTATACCAGCACTAACTGATCAAGGAGCACCCACCCCTTAATTTAGTCAAGCAACCATTTGACCTTTAGCTAGTTCCAACTAGAAAGGAGGCTAAAACCCCATAGGCAACCAAGCACCAACTTAAATACCTATAGTCTGATCTTCACATCTGATATAATTTCAAACACACTTGATGATGGAATCCTCTTTATTTCACTCTTCACCACTCAATCTCTCTCAAATAACCTCTATGGCTTTACTCACTCAACTAGCCTCTTCTGAGCTTATTAGGTCTAATGACCTATGTATCCATATTCATAACCTCTATCAAATAATCATGATTGATATTTTTAACACTCTAATTCTCCTAACTAACATGTGCCTTCTCTTTCAAAGGATATCTTCTCATCTTGAATCTGCACACACATAACTAACACAATTAGTCTAATTAAACCTTGTTCTTATACCACTCTCTTCCTTTAATTGATCTTGGTCGTCCAAAAGGCTTTACATATTTTTTCTAGATTTAATATAGGTCCATACACATGTTAAATTTGAGAAAAAAAATATTCATAGTTTGGTCATTACCTCATTATCCCCAAACCGCCATTAGGCCTTTGTGAGACTTGAACCAATTAGTCCTTCATACTCACACTTTATATGTGAGATTACATGAACCACCTTCATCCTTTACCAATGCTTCAAATGAATCAAAATTATTTACAATATCCCCTTACTTACACCCATATGGTTACATGTTACATGGAATACCAACTCACACTTTGAACCTACCAATTAAGTCTCCTTGCTCTTCAGGCTTTCATACACATAAAACATACTCTCAAAATTTTAAAGAAACTACTCAAATATTTCACATAGCCATATGATTAGATCACATGTGTGAATCTTGTAGAACCTTTTCAACACATTTATGTTATTTATACACTTCAATAGAGGTTCTAACCACTCAAGTCAACTCTCTAAAAATGACCACTCAAATTGGTCACACATAATCAAAATATAGTCAAGCTATTTTGACTCTTCATATTTGATTAGAGGCGAAATATGACAAAAAATGCCTTCCCATTAGAATTAGAGAATTATATAAAATATACATACTCATTTTCTTCTTCAATTTTATTCAAAACACCTTCAACTTACCTATGTAAGATGGTCACTTAATCTACTAGTGGATTCAACAAACACAATTAACTTCTAAGACTTTGTTCATATAGAATATGGATTTTTCAAACCTCCAAAATACAAATAGAAGGTCCTCATGGAATATATAACATTATTAAATATTTATATCATATTGAAACATCAAGACACTATCAATAAGAACTCAATTATCCTTCTTTTGTCCCCTACAGAATATGGTCAAACACATAGTCAACTTTAGAGCTTAATAAATTTGATTCTATGAACATTCAAACCTTATAACAAGATTATCTGGATGTTCCATGAAGTCATCTTTAACATTATTTTTAATTCATCATAACATTTTACATGGATCAAAATATATAGCTCAAATCTAGGCACTAGATTTCCCTTATAAATTTTAATATTTAAATTCCAATGGTCATTGTGCAAATGTTAAACATTGGACACTTTGACCCCATCTCATGATCCCTGGAAACATTGAACAAATGTGATTAATCAATATCCTCAAAATCATCCTATCTTTAAATATTTAATGATCATCATTGATATTTAACATTGGTATATGTTGCGTGAATATTTTTTCACCAGCTAACTGATGAGCAAAATAGGTCTCTTCAACCATAGCATAGGGAGATTGGCGAGTAAAATGTGCAAGTTTATCACATAAGAGGTGGAAAAATATATCCTCTCATCAAGGGGAGGTTCCCTATAAATATGAGGAGCTATATACTATATATAATCAAAAAATAAGACTCAGGGGTAGGACTACATCATCCATCTCTCTTTTTTTAGAGATGATGTTCAAAAACAAAGGAGAAAACTAGGTGGAAAAACTGAAGGCACTTCTCTTCTTTTAGAAGTGGTCTTGTAGCAAACAACTAGAGTTATTTTAGGTTGGTAACAAGTAACTGGTAACAGGGTACATAGTAACCAGTATACTGAGATGTAGCACAAAGTCTTCACATCAACTTCCCAAGAGTGAAATACAAAGGACAATGAGGGCACAAAGTCATCACAAGGTCCTTTACAAAGAAATAAGAAATAGACAAATACACTAAATGCAATTATGACTAGCATAAAGTCTTCCCATAGTTGGCTTCAGGACACCTTCCTGATTACTTCCACTAATTCTACTTATTTCATTCAATGAACAAGATTGCCTTCAAGAAAAAGACATAAGAACAATCTCCTAAAATTACACAAGTTATAATAGCACAAAGTCTAAAAGTAACTTGCTTTCTCATTCAAACAAAGAAATATGATTAACAATATGAGCTCAAAGTCTTAGTAATCACCTTTTAATTTGGGTAGAGTTTTGCTTCTATAATAGAGAGATCTCCTTTGCATCAAATAGGAGATTACAATATATAAAAGCCAAGAAAGACTTGGTGTTTCATTTGATATAATGGTCTATGTTGCAATCAATGCCTTGAATGCATTTTTAGTTTTGTCAAGAGGCCATGCTGGAACAGGGCATCTACCTTAACTGTGGCATGTCAATTCATCTCAAAATATTTTCTCCTCAAGATGGGTTGTCTGATCTTTATCTAAATATGTACACAGCTTTCCCCTCACTTTTATTCCAAGGGAGAAAAATAAGCCGCACCTTTTAATGCTTGTGAGCTCAGATGTATACTTGGTGGATTGTTCCACCTACAAGAAATAACTCCTACGTAGATATTTTTGGTCTTTCCCTCTTTCTTATTGCAATTTAAGATCTAGGGCTATCTTTTCCCTTTTTAATGGATCTTTTGGCTCCCTCTTCAGCTGGTTGCTGAGTTTGTTTTTAGGTTCCACACCACATTTGAAAATCAATGGATTTTTCATTACCCTGAATTTGACGTCTGTAGGGATGTCATTTGTTCACTAGTTTAACAGTTTGGGTGGCCTTCTCAAAATCCTTGGTTCCATCGCTTCTTTTGTTCTTTCATTTTCCTATTTCATTCACTTGAACCATCTCTTTGAATGGGTCTCTATAATCTTCCACTTTTTTCCTTTAATCAGAGCTTTCATTGAACTATTTAACCCATTGAACCTTTGAGCCATTTTAGTTCAAGGTTCAATAGTTCATCCTCTTTCTTAGAAGCCTTTATTTTCTCTAAGTCTCTTGAGCTTTGAAATTCCTTTGGATTTATGTTTTTGGAACACCCCGAAGGGAAGGTGTCCCTTTGGGCTTTGAGAAAGGTCGATTTCGTAGTCGCCGAGAGCCCCCGATAAGGGTACATGCCCTTCGGGGTTCACTGTGTGGCCTTCTTCTTCAAATCCTTTGAACAAAATGTCTGAAAGAAATCCTTTGTAAATTTTTTCTAAAGGAATCCTTTCCTTTTGATTTGCCTTCACTACTTTCTATCAGCCCTTTGATCATTCTTTTGGACAAAATGTCTGAAGGAATTCCTTTAGAAATTTTGTCTGAAGGATTTCCCTTATAAAATTTGCCACAAAAAATCTTTTTGAAGGATATATTTTGTTCCCTTTGGTTCACTACCCTCTACAAGGGAACTTGGCCTTTGGTTCTCTACCCTCTGCAAGGGCACTTGGCCTTTGGGCTTTGGGAGACTCCTTTGAACCTTTTGATTGAACTGACCAATTGAACCGACCAATAGTTCAATGGTTCAATCTTTTGTTTAAGTCTTTTGATATTATTAAACTTGTTAAACCATTGAACCATTTTGGTTCAAGGTTCAATGGTTTAATGGTTCATTCCTTTGCTCTTTGAATCTTTCTTTTCTTCTAAGTCTTTTGAAGTTATTGAACTTGTCGAAGTGGTTAAACTTTGAAATTTTGCTGAAGTTATTGAACCTTTAAACCCATTGAAATTTTAAACCTATTGGAAGCATACTTCAATGCTTCAATGGTTCAATCCTTTGTTTAAAGCTTGCCGATGAACCTTTTGGTTGAATCTCGGCATTAAACCAACCTTGAAATTGCCTAATTGTTGGGAACTTGTTTCTTTCCTATAGAGTCCATAGAAATCAGCCTACATAGTTCATAAAAATTAGCCTACATCATCCATAGAAATTAGCCTAAAGAGTACATAGAAATAAGCCTGTAGAGTCTATAAAAACAAGCTTATAGAGTCTATAGAAACAAGCCTGTAGAGTCTATAGAAATCAGCCTATAGAGTCCATAGAAACAAGCCTATAGAGTCCATAGTTCTACTAGACATAAAAAAAAATAGTTCAAATGTTATCCCAAAAAAATGAGTAATAGATTTTGGGAACAATAGCTAGACATAATTGGGGAACTTCAATTGATTGTAAAAAACAATTGAAGGGAGTAGAAACTAGAATCTCTAGTGCCTTTAAGTATGCCATTAGGCTATGGAGTCATGCTAACCAAAAATAAAGGCACTAAAAACAAAAATAAAAAGTACAAAATAGAACTAACGACTATACAAATATACATATATACAGATGATCTTATTTAATACTTCAAGAATTGAAGTGCTTCAGATGCTTCCCATTGTGAGGCAAAGAAAAGGGTGTGCCATTTTGATACTTCAACATGAAACTATTTTCAGCATTGAGTTGATGGATAGTAAATGAGACTTTCCATAGGGAATCAAACTTCCCATGCATTCCCTTTAGTTCTCTCTTTTTGTCCCATAACAAGACATGATCTCTAATCTAGAAATCATAGGTTTTTACTTTCTAGTCAAAGAGCTTATTCACTAGACTTTTATGTGCAGCAATTCGATCCACCACCATAGTTCACTCCTCATCTAGCTCAGTTAAGTACATGATCCTCTTATCGATGGAGCTTTCATATGTCTGATTTTTGACCACCTTTGCCATTTTCAATGCTGGCAATTCTAGGGTGATTGGTATCTTTATATTGAGACCGTACAGAAGTTGGAAAGGTGACATACCTATTGCCCTTTTAGGTGTAATCCTATCTATCCATAAAGCATCAACCAATGCTTTATGCAATGTTCATTGGTTGTCATCCACCAACTTCTTGATGAGGGTTACCAGGTTCTTGTTGCTTGATTTAGCTTGGCCACTCCCTTATAGAAAATAATTAGAAGAGTGGGAGAGGGTAATCCCATAGTAAAAATAGAACTGAGTAATCTCCTAGGAAGAGAAACAAGTTATGTTATCTATGACAATATTGGTTGGGACCCTAAACCTGGAAATGATGTTCTCCTTGAAGAAATCACACACTACTTATGAAGTAGCATGCTTGGTTAGAATAGCTTCCACCCACTTGGTGAAGTAATCTGTGGCTGTGAGGACATAATCATATCCAACACTTGAAGATGGGTTTACAGCACCAATGAAATCATTCCACATTGCTAAAATAGCTCTTTTATCACCACTGACTTAAGAGGCAGAGCAACTAATTTGGATCTTCCAGCAAACTGTTGGCATAGTTCACATCTTTGTACTCATTTATATGCATCTTGAAATAGAGTAGGCCAATAATACCTAGCTCGTAGAATCTTATGGGTAGTTACAAGAGTAGAAAAATGTCCTCCACAGGCTAGATTATAGAAGGACTTCAAAATTTGGTTCTACTATTCTTTATCCATATAGTGAAGGAACACTCCATCAAGGCTCCTCTTATACAAGTCATTGTCCCACAAGATGAAATTGATAGCTTTTAACTTGACATTCCTATTATCTTTACGAGACAAGTAAGCATGACACTCACCATAAGGAAATGAGCAATACTCAAATACCACTCATTCATGGTGGAGACAAAGAGGACTACTGGTGAGTCTTCAATTTCTTCTTCTCCATGCTCTATTTCTTTAGGTTTGTTGTCAGCAATCAAGTGGCATCGGCCCCTTCCTTGCACCAGTTCATTGGTTTGATGACTAGATCAAACTCATAGATTTTAGCAATCTAATTTCCTCTTTTCATTCCAAACTCTTGCTGATTTAATATGTATTTGACTATGGTGTTGGGAAATAGGGTAGTAGTGTGTGAATTTAAGATGTAAAAGTAGAAATGCTTCACTACCTTTACCACTGCATAAGCATGCTTTTCCATGTTTGAATACTTTAGCTCATGAGATTTGAGAGGATAGCTCATGAAGGATATGGGATATTCCACACCTTCTTTATTTTTTTAAACCAAAATTACTGAAAGTGTGTGCTCAAAAGCATAACTATATATGGTGATATCCTTTGTATAATCTAGATAAAGCAGAATTGTGGCATGGGCAATAGTTGTCTTGATGTCTTAGAATGCCAATTTGCCTTCTTTAGTCTAGATAATGGTGGCCTTACCTTTCATCATATTTATGATATGGCAAGTCTTCTCTATGAACTCAGGGATGAACCTTAATAAAAAATTCACCTTTCCAAAGAAAGAGTGAACTACAGTCTTACTTGTCAGTAGAGTAAGTTTCTAAATAGACTTGACTCTGTTTGAGTCAATCTTTATGCCTTCTCGAGATACAATGTGCCTGAGAAGTTTCCTTTTGTTACTCCAAAAATAAACTTCTTGGGATTTAGATAAATGCCACTTTTGTGGCATCATTCCAACACTTGTTACAAATGGTGCACATGATCAAGACAATGCTTGGAAAAGACTATTAAATCATCCAGGTACACTACAACAAAATTACCCATTTCATCTTTGAAAGAAAGGTCTATTACTCTCTGAAAAGTGGCACCAGCATTTATTAGGTCAAATGGAATTCTTCGATAGGCAAAGGTTCTCCAAGGTGTGGTGAAGGTAGTCTTATGCTATTATGCTTCACCAACTTCAACTTGATTATACCCTGAGAAGTCGTCCAGCATTGATAGCATTTCTGAACTAGTCACTATTTGAAGGACTTGATCCATGATGGGTAGAGGATAGTTATCCTTTAAGGATGACTAATTTAAATATTTGAAGTCAACATAGAGGTGAATTTCACCATGCTTCTTCCTCACAAGTACTATGTTAGCAATCCGTGTGGAATGATGGATTGAGAAAACTATCTTAGCATTTAGCATTTTCTATATTTTAGATAGAATAGTACCTAATATCTTCAAATTATACTACCTAGATTTTTTCTTGTGAGGTATCGATTCACTCTTGAGAAGAATCTCATCAAAAATTTGTTTAGGCCTGAGTGACTTCAGATCATCATACGAGTATGCCAAAACATCTATGTACTGGTAAAGTAGAGTAGTGAACTTGAACTTCTCTTCCTGAGTGTAGCACTTCCCAATGTTCACCATCTTGGGATTTTCTTTGGTACCCAAATTTATTTGATCAAACTCTTAGGAGGAGCTTGAATCTATTTATTGCTATTTGATGAACCTATCGTGTTTGTCAAATAGCTTTTCAAAGGAATCTAGGTCTCTTGGGATTTTATTTCCTTTAAGTTGAAGGAGTTCATCACCTACATCTGCACCTTATTTAGGGGATGGTTGAAGATTTTAAGGCTCACCACCTTCAAAATGAAGCTATTCAGAGCTATCTTTTTACTCTAAGAAGGCAATGATTTGGTTGTCACCATTGAACGCTTGCCAATGATTAGCATTGTTAGGCACACTCAGTCAAAAGACTAGTTCAATAATGTACATGTCTCCTTTAAAATTAGGGTGAAGAACCAAAAGAGTTGTTGAAATAGCCAGTGCATCAACTTGGTCATTAAATTTCTTAGGTATGGGAGAGATGTTGAAAGCATCAAAGCTTTCAATTTGTTCCCATACTAGATTGTGGTAGTGGCACAATCTCACATTTTTGGTTTGATATAGGTTCCTTACTTGACAAACCACCAGTTCAACATCTCCTTTGGCATGAAGGAGTTTGATGCCTCTATCTTGAGCAGCCTTCAATCCAAGCAATAGAGATTCATACTCAGTTGTGTTGTTGGTGTTGCTAAACTGTAACTTGTATGAAGAAGGAAAAATATCTCCTTAAGGATATATCAACATAATCCCAGCTAATAAACTAGTATAGGAGTAGTTGCCATCAAATTCCAAAATCCATACCTCATTAGGCACTAATTTTTCTTTATATTCTTCTTCATTTAGAGGGGGAGATTCTTTTACACTTACAATGCACTCCACCAATCCTTTTGCTATTCCATCTAAACCAATTTTTAGGTTGACACATTTGGGAATTTTGTCAGATGCCTCATGGACTTCCTCTATGGATAAAAAGTAATTACCCATGCCTGAATATTCAAATAGAATTTTACCTTTAGGCATTGATGTTCGAGTGACCACATATTTTGCTTCTTTTTTAGGGAACAATGTTAAGGTGTGGAGCTAAAAGCTTCAACTATTTGTAGACACAAGGAAGGATGCTAAAGAACCAGAGCCACCGGCATCGGCAGTATGACTGACATCGGTCAGATGCAGTGGAGAAGGAAACCGGCAACGGCAGACAGTCAGCCGACATCGGCAGCACCAGACTAACAAGGATCGGCATCGGTCGCCTGTGTATTTTTGGAACTGCTATTGACGAACAGTCAGTTAAGTGAAGTGAGTGTTTGCATGTCAAGTGACTAATTATAGTCACGAGCTACGTGTCTAATTATTGTAACTAGAGTTCTATTTTTGTAAGCATGGGATCCTATTTAAAAGACCCATAAGGCATGTATTGTAATTATTCTAAGGCAAGTAAAAGCATTGAAGCTAGCAAGGTCAAGGAGATCAGTTGAAGCATTCAAGGAGGGATAGCAACTTAGGCTTTAGAGTTGTTGTGTTGAGCAATAGAGAGAGGGAAGAAGGTCTTGAGGTGTGGCAAGCCTTTGAGGTGAAGGAAGAAGTGGCATCTTCCTTATTGTATTTTCTTCTAGTCATATTGAATACAAGAGTGTGTATTGTCTCTCAAATTCTTTGATGTCTCAAGTTTCTAGTTACTTTATCATTCTGGTATAATTCCGTGTTTAATTGCTAGTACGAGAAGTAATCATATGTGCTCTAATTGGTAGAGTTAGATCCCCTGACAAGTGGTATCAGAGCTACAGTTTGCAGGAAGTAGGGTATTGTTTTTTGATTACAGGTCATTCACAGGGTTTTCTGATTGAGTGGGAGTTCAGCAATGGCAGAAGAAAGTAGGCTACGAATGGAGAAGTTTAACGGTAAGAATTATCAACATTGGAGGATGTAGATTGATGACTATCTGTATCAGAAGGATTTGTACTTACTATTGGGTTGGGTTGCATGCAAACCCATAGATATGAAGGATGAATAATGGAATGTTCTTGATCGGAAGGCTCTTGGTTCTATAAGGTTGAGCCTTGCATCATCTGTGATTTCCAGCTTATCACAGTGCAAGACAACGAAAGAGTTGATAAAGTCCTTGGCAAATTTATACAAAAAGCCCTTAGCTTCTAATAAGGTATATCTTATGAAGCAACTATTTACCTTGTAAATGTAGGAAGGTGGATCGGTACATACTCATCTCAGTGATTTCCATGGTTTGGTAAACCAACTAGCTTCAGTCAATATTGTTTTTGATGATGAGGTAAAGGCTCTCTTGATTTTATGTTCTTTGCCTAAAAGTTGGGACAATTTGGTTATGGCAGTAAGTAATTATGCATCTGCTTCTAAAATCTTAAAATTTGATGATGTTGTGAGTGTGATCTTGAATGAAGAAATACGCAGGAGAAGCACAGGTGAATCATCAGGGAATGCTCTAAGTGCAGAAAGTAGGGGATGGTAAAGGGAAAAGGTTGAGTAAGGGAAATCAAGGTCGGAAAGGAAATTCGAGTCCAAAGGTATTACCTACTGGTTTTGTGGAAAGAAAGGACATACAAAGGAGTGTTGGTTGAGAGATAAAGAGAATCAACATGTAGGTATAGAAGAAGCAAAGGATGTAAATATTGTGATGCAGGATGCTCTCATACTTTCTTCAGATAGTCAGGTAGGATCATGGATTTTAGATTCTGGTTCATCTTTTCATGCATCCCCAAACAGAGATTTGTTCTATGAGTATGAACAGGGAGACCTTGGAGTGCTCTATTTAGGGGATGGTATGCCTTGTCAGATAGTTGGCAAAGGGAAAGTGCAGCTAAGATTGCAGATTGACAACATGTGGGTGTTGAAAGAGGTCATGCATGTTCCAATTCTGAAGCAGAGTCTGATTTTTGTAGGAAGGTTGGGAGATGAGGGATGCACAATAACCCTCACAGTGGATTCTTGGAAGGTTATCAAGGGAGCACTTATTCTAGCAAGAGGTAAGAAAGTAGATGCTCTTTATCTATCTACTTGTATTATTGATTCTACTTCTGGTGTAGATTCGAAGATGTGACCTAATAGGCTTGGTCACAAGAACAAGAAGGGAATGGAAGTTCTTGATTCAAAAGGTATGTGTTCAAATTTGGAAAGCATAGATACAGTTCATTGCAGAAAGAGGAAATTTGATGCTTTTGACAGGAATAAAGAAGCCTTGGTGTTTATGGAGGAGATGAAAGATAGAGATCAGTCACAGGGGCTGAATAAATCTGAGCAGGGCAGTATGGATAGAGGTTTGATCCAAGAAGAGCTCATGGATGAAAATTTCATCACTTACAGGAACACACAGACACCGATGTCAGTCACTTGGCACCGACGTTAGTCATCTAGATACCGACATCGGTCATGTGCAGACCAGTAGGGTCGGTAGGTCAGATAAGAGAAGTCTGACGTTGGTCACAAGGACCGACGTCGGTAGGAGGGACACCGGCATCGGCCAGGGAAACGACGTCAGCAGTCAGGGTCAGTGCAGGGAACTAACATCGATGGGGAGCAGACTAGGAGATGGCCTAGATCGGTCACTGGAATGGATGTTGGGTGAATTAATAAGTCTCAAACACCCATGTGGAGGTCAAGAAAGGTATGTGAACTTCATATTCGTTGTTCACCTTCTTTATATTGCTTATTGATATTCATGAACTAGAAAGATGGAAGAAGCAATGCAGGTAGAATCCAGAAATAGTGGGAGCTTGGCATGGATGAGGAGTGTGAGTCCTTGGAGAACCAAACAGGTATTTGTTGGTAGTGTTGTCAGCTGGAAGGAAGCACTGGATAGAGGGATGGATTCTTGTTTTAGAGAAGAGAGTGGATGGACACATGAGACAGAAGGCTATGGTATATGGTCGTGAGTATGCTGTAGAACAATGGAGGTTTGACTATTGTATTTTATCTTTACCAGGTTGGATAATATTAGCTACATTATCCTGTTACTGTATTGTGTTACTTGTTGCAAGGTTTCATATACAGGGAGTTTTATGAGCTAAGGGTAGAGTTGGTTCAGAAGTGTGTCATGGAGAATTTAGGAGCAGCAAAATTATTGTGGCATAAGATACAGGTATTGTATCACAGGTTTGCGTGGTGGTTGGTCTTCAAGAGTGACATTGAAGAGGGATACAGAGCCTAAGGAACAAAATATATGGTGTACAGGTATAGGTACAAGTTGCAGCTATTTATCTCCAAGTGGGAGATTGTTAAGGTGTGGAGCTAAAAGCTTCAACTGTTTACAGACACAAGGAAGGATGCTAAAGAACCAGAGCCACCGGCATCAGTAGTATGACTGACGTCGATCAGATGTAGTGCAGAAGGAGACCGGTGATGGCAGACAGTCGACCGATGTCGGTAGCACCAGACTAGCAGGGACCGGCGTCGATCGCCTGTGTATTTTCAGAACTGCTGTTGACGAACAGTCAGTTAAGTGAAGTGAGTGTTTACATGTCAAGCGACTAATTATAGTCACAAGCTACGTGGCTAATTATTGTAACTAGAGTTCTATTTTTGTAAGCATGGGATCTTATTTAAAAGACCCATAAGGCATGTATTGTAATTATTCTAAGGCAAGTAAAAGCATTGAAGCTAGTAAGGTCAAGGAGATCAGCTGAAGCATTCAAGGAGGGATAACAACTTAGGCTTTAGAGTTGTTGTGTTGAGCAAGAGAGAGAGGGAAGAAGGTCTTGAGGTGTGGCAAGCCTTTGAGGTGAAGGAAGAAGTGGCATCTTCCTTATTGTATTTTCTTCTAGTAATATTGAATACAAGAGTGTGCATTGTCTCTCAAATTCTTTGCTATCTCAAGTTTCTAGTTACTTTATCATTCTGGTATAATTTTGTGTTTAATTGCTAATACGAGAAGTAATCATATGTGCTCTAATTGGTAGAGTTAGATCCCCTGACAAACAATCTCTACATAACACCTTTGACTAGGACCCTCACCTCAGATAGGTCCATGCTTAATTTGTGACCAACATCCTTTCAAAAATTTTGCCTAAGAAGGATGTCGTATGATGTTGGAATGTTAGCCACTAAAATAGTCATCTTGATTATCTTATTTGGGAATGCTACAAATGTAAATTGGGCATCCTTGATTTGTCCCAATAGTGGCACTTATTTATTCTCCATGGAGAAACATCTCCCAAATGTCTTGGTTAGTGTGAGACTAAGGGATTCCACCACTTTGGTAGGCATGACATTGTTAGATGCACTATAATCTATGATGCAATTATTCAGTTGATGTCCATTTATCAGTAGGGAGGCATAAAATGGTTTAGTCCTCTTGAGATTAGTAGGAGGAGTAATGAAAAAGTTATTATTGCTCGATGTGTTCTTGAGGGGATCACAAGTTGCCTTCAAAATTTATTGTCCTACAGAGATGGCTTGGTTCTTTACATATTGAACCAACTTATCTAACTACTCAATGTTGGATTGCAGGAATTCAAATTTAGACATTTAAATTTTGGTTTTATTTATATGGTCAATTATGTCAAATGTTTAAAATGGACTAAGAACAGAGGATGGGAGTTCATTCTTTTGGTTTTTAGGAGGAGGAGGACTGGTATGTGAATTTGAAGTAGAAGGTTTAGAGATGTTTGATGTACTTACCTTTCTTGAAATCACTAGGTCCTTTGGCTGGAAATGTAGAGTGGTTCCCCGCTTAGCAATTGAAATTGTTGGTTAAGGTCGCTCCTCTATTTTTTCTTTATCAACTTGCTGGGCTGACTTGTTCTTAGACTAGGTGAATATAACATATGTTTCATCAACTATTTTACCTTCACTTTTGGGTTTGTCTTGGTAATTCAAAAAACCAATGTTGGAGTTGCCAGCTAATTCTTCTTCTCCCTCTATGAAGATATTAGCATCATATTCTAGGTTCAACTCAAGCTATAAGGAGAAATTTGATTTTGCTTCAAGATATCTGGCTATTGAATTGGTTGGAGGTGCTTCAATGGCCAATTCCCTTGAGGGGGAGGAAGATGATTTAGCTGCCCTTGATTCCTGACAGCATAGCCTTGGTATGACTGATTGCGGAATGTCCTCCTTGGTATATCTCTATATGAAGGAGTAGATGACATCCCTTATGCCATTTTCTTTCTAAGAGCTAGCAACTCATTTTCCAGCTTCTACACCATTGGATCAATGGTGACTATAAGTGAGTATTCAGAATATGAAGAGGATTAACATGTATTATGGTCTCTTTTTATCTTTTCTACCAAGATAAGGTCATCTTCTACCTCAGTAGCCAAATCTTGAGTAGCACAAAGGTTTATGTGGATAACCCCTCTCAATAAAAAACTCACTTCAGGCAGTTGTGAGTTGATGAAGAAACATTTAAGGTTCTTAGGTGTTGGCTAAGCAATTGTAGGAATCTATTTCCTTAGCTTGTCAAACTTGGCAATGAAGTCCCTCATAGCTTCATGAGGTTCCTTATTCATCTATGTGAGATAGGCCAACAAGGCATGTGCATCTTCTATATGATTGAACCTCACTTCAAATTTAGCTTTAAAAGTGTTCTAGTCAGTCACAGTCTGGGCCTGTAGATGGTAGAACTAGTTTTTAGCAGCACCTTGCAATGTTTTTTCAAATAGCCTGACTGTTACATCCTCATACTCCATGCCTATCACACCATAGGCTATGCTGAAGGTAGTAATATGTTCATCAGGATAAAATCTCCCATCACCAAATAATTTGGGGAAATTCTCCCATAAACTACATGGAAGCTCATGTAGAGGTGGGGTTAAATTGAGTGGGCTAAAAGAGTTACCCTAAGGTCCTTGAACCACCATGATTTGATTATGGAAAAGGGGGATAACAAATATGGGTGGAGTATGTATAGGCAAAGTTCTACTAACAATAGAAATAGAAGCTCTAACTTATGTGGGTGACCTGGTATGGGTAGGAGGAACACTCCTGAATGGTTAAACTTGAAGTTGGGGAGGGAACAAATCAAAATTGCCCTACTGCACCAACTCATAAATAGGGTCGACAACACCTTAGGCTCTCTAGCTTCCAATATAGCATGGAGTTGTCAGATTATAGAATAAAAATGGGAAAGAGCTAGCCCTACTTTAGCTTGAAGCTTAAGGCTTCAAACTGCGTGTTCTTCCCTAATGGAGTCACCAAAAACTATTGGGTGAATATTTTGTCACCAGCTAACTAATGAGAAAAATAGGTCTCTTCAACCATAGCATAGAGAGATTGGTCAACCAAATGTGTAGGTTCACCACATCAGAGGTGGACAAATCTCTCCTCTCATCAAGGGGAGGTTCACTATAAATATGTGGAGCTATATACTATATATATAAGTAGAAAATAGCACTCAGGGGTAGGACTACACCATCCATCTCTCTTTTATTAGAGATGATGTTTACAAACAAAGGAGAAAACTAGGTGGAAACACTGAAGGGAATTCTCTTATTTCAAAAGTGGTCTTGCAGCAAATAGCTAGATTTTTTTCAGGTAGGTAACAAGTAACTGATAACAAGGTTCATAGTAACCAGAAGACTAAGATGTAGTACAAAGTCTCCTCCTTGACTGCCTAAGAGTGAAATATGAAGGAAAATGAGGGCACAAAGTCATCCTAAGGTCCTTTACAGAGATATAGAAAATAAACAAACACACTAAAGGCAATTATGGCTAGCACAAAGTCTTCCCACATGTGGCTTCAAGACACCTTCCTAATTACTTCCACTAATTTTGCTTATTTCATTCAATGGATTAGAATGCCTTTGGAAAATATACATAAGAACAATATCCTAAAATGACACAAGCTATAATAGCACAAAGTCTTAAAGTAACTTGATTTCTCATTCAAACAAAGAAATATGATTAACAATCTGAGGTCGAAGTCTCAGTAGTCACCTTTCAATTTGGGTAGAGTTTTGCTTCTATAACAAATAGATCTCCTTTGCATCAAATAGGTGATTAAAATATATTGCAGCCAATAAGAACTTGGTGCTTCATTTCATAGAACAGTCCATGCTACATTCAATGCCTTGAATGCATTTCCAATTTTGTCAAGAGGCCATGCTAGAACAAGGCATCTACATTAACTGTGGTGTGTGAATTCATCTCAAAATATCTTCTCCTCAGCATGGGTCATCTTATCTTTATTTGAATATGTACATGGCTATCCCCTTGCTTTTATTCGAAGGGAAAAAAATAGGCTACACCTTTTAATGCTTGTGAGCTCAGATGTCTACCTGGTGGACTGTTCCACCTACTAGAAATAAATCTTATGCAGATATTTGTAGTCTTTCCCTCTTTCCTATTGCAATTTGAGTTCTCAGACTATCTTTTCCCTTTTTTCTGGCTCTTTCAACTCCCTCTTCAGCTGGTCACTGAGTTTTTTTAGGTTCTATACCACATTTGAAAATCAATGGATTTTTCATTACCCTAAATTTGACATCCATAGGGACATCATTTGTTCACTAGTTCAATGATTCAAATGGCCTTCTCAGCTCCTTGGTTCCATCACTTCTTTGGTTCATTCATTTTCTTGGTTCATTCACTTGAAGCATCTCTTTGAACTAGTCTCTGGAATATTTCGCTTCTTTCCTTTTCTCAGAGCTTTCATTGAACCATTAAACCCGTTGAACCTTTAGACCATTTTGGTTCAAGGTTCAACGGTTCATCCTCTTTCTTAGAAGCCTTTATTTTCTCTAAGTCTCTCGAGCTTTGAAATTCCTTTGGATTTATGTATTTGGAACACCCCAAAGGGAAGGTGTCCCTTTAGGCTTTGAGAAAGGTCCATTTCTTGGTCGTCGAGAGCCCCCTATAAGGGTACATGCCCTTCAGTGTTCTTCGGGTGGCATTCTTCTTCAAATCCTTTAGATAAAATGTCTAAAGGAATCCTTTCCTTTGACTTTGCCTTCGCCACTTTATGTCAAGCCTTTGATCATTCCTTCTGACAAAATGTTCGAAGGAATTCCTTCAGACATTTTGTCTGAAGGATTTACCTTATAAAATTTTCCACAAAAAATCTTTCTGAAGGATATCTTTTTGTTTCCTTTGGTTCACTTCCCTCCACAAGGGCACTTGGCCTTTGGACTTTGGGGGACTCCTTTGGACCTTCTAATTGAATCGATCGATTGAACCAACCAACGAGTCAATCTTTTATTTGAAGCCTTATTTCATTTAAGTCTTTTGATCTTATTGAACTCGTTAAATCATTAAACAAGTTGAACCATTTTGGTTCAAGGTTTAATGGTTCAATGATTCATTCCTTTTCTCTTCAAAGCCTTCATTTCTTCTAAGTCTTTCGAAGTTGTTGAACTTGTCGAAGCGGTTGATCTTTGAACTTTTGGCAAAGTCGTTGAACCTTTGAACCCATTAAACCTTTGAACCTATTAGAAGCATGGTTCAATGGTTCAATCCATCATTTGAATCTTGTTGATGAACCTTTTGGTTGAACCTTAGCTTTGTACCAACCTTGAAATTTCCTAAGTGTTGGGAACTTGTTTCTTTCCTGTATAGTTTGTAGAAATCAGCTTGTAGAGTCCATAAAAATCAACATGTAGAATCCATAGAAATCAGCATGCAGAGTCTATAGAAATCAGCCTACAGATTTTGTAGAAACAAGCCTGTAGATTTTGTAGAAACAAGCCTACAGAGTCCATAGAAACAAGCCTGTAGAGTCTATAGAAATCAGCCTACATAGTTCGTATAAACAAGCCTACAGAGTCCATAGTTCTCCTGGATGAAGAATAATATAGTTCAAATGTTGTCCCAAAAAAAAGAGTAACAGATTTTGGGAACAACAAAATATTTAACATTAGTATCTATGATTAAGACACTTGGCACCCTTGTGTTCCTTTTGAGCACATTGACTATGGACTCCAATGAACTACCACTTAGCATCCATGTGTGCCTTCTAAACATCTTTTGACATATTGACTAATTAAGCACCATTTGATCACTAATGATAAGATCACACACTCTATTAGATCCATATCCCATCAGATAAATTTCTCACAGTTAGATCTTTGATCCAATTTAATGCTCATCATATATCTTGGATAACAAAAATTTGGCCAAGTATGGGAATTCAATAAATTTTATCTTAGAATCTAGATTTTTACCTTAACAAATTTTGTTACACTCCATATCTAGACCTAGAATTTGAACCATATAATCTCCTCACATAGGGTAATCCATCCATGTATCAAAATCTTCTTGAAACCGTCACACATATTAAATGTGATGTCATCAAGCTACTTACTAAATTTATCTATCAAGATGACTACTTGAACCTAGACACTCATTTGACTACTCTAATGAATTCCATTCACTTCCATAAGCATTATAAGCACTCATAACACCCCATAGGCTCTCTAAAACATGTCCATATCATTAATATCATCCATCAATTTATTCACTAATTCAAATACTCTCCAACCCATCAATCTAATCACTTTGTCATTAATGCACTAGTACCACATGCTCTCTTTGACATCAATGACAATCAAACATTAATGGCCATGATAAAAATTATCCCAATTTATCATTGATGTAAAAACACACTCTAAATTAATTATTACTCATTTGAACTCATTCATTCTGATATTTCTCCACGTTTGACATTAATGACAAAGGGTCTCTTCCTCAACATGCCAACTATTATTCCTCAACATCATATATACATTAAAGTATATGAGTCAATTGATCCCCCTTTCACCTACATCAAATTGGAATTGGAATTATGTAATCCTTGAACTTGAAAAAATACTCATAGATCTTAAAAATCTCCATCATCATCATGCTCCATCTCATAACATCTATTCTGAAAACATATACCAATCTAAACTTGGGATTTTATGATCATTGGACTGTTTAACCTATACATCTCACAATCTTTATTTTCTTGTGAATGAAGATTTAATAACTTGTTAAAATATATGGCTTGGATTTATCAAGTCATCATATTAATCTTATTTAATTCAAACCTATAGTAGACATATTCATACTTCTATCATGACTGAAGCATCTATACATATGATCCCCCTCACATCATGTACATATTCTTCAACACACTCAATCTAACTAAGTTAGCTCCCCCTTATCCAAATATATCTTCAAATGATAATCTTGTCATACAATAAAAACCAAAGCTCAACTGGTATCCACCATGCTTCCTCTTGCTTGTCAAGTGTCTCCTTGAATCCTAGATATAGACACCCTAACCCATAATATCCTAGAATAATGTGAAATTGGGAGTTGCCCACAACTCTTCATATTCCTTATCCTCATTGGTCATATGATAATTGTAGTTATTCTTATTATTTTTAGGCTTAAGAAAACAACATTCTCATCCACTACAATATTCTCCTTTTATTTTAAGAATGAATTGATAATACATGGAGATAATAAATATTCATGACATACCTTTTCATTTTAAGAAATAACCTCATCACTAGGTATTGAAAACTAATGTTCTTTACATGAAACTTGCTCAATAATAGTATGATGTTCTCTTAGATACATACATACCTCATAACTAGCCTCATTTATCATTTTGGTCTTTTCTTTGAGCTTGACTTGAATTGAATCTTGATTCTCATTTTCTATCTAAACAAATGATACATTATCTTGGCATTCCTAAACCTTTTTCATATTTGATTACTCTTTTTCTTTATTGGGTAGTCCACATTGATTTTCAGCTCAACTAACTTAGTTTTCCTTGTCTTCACTTCCTTAGTATTCCATACCAAGGATTGACCTTTCTTGAGCACATTAGGATGTCCATGCACCTTATTATGGATTTACAGATTTATTTTTAAAAATATTAAAATATGACAAACTTGATGAAAACTAAAACAAATAACATTATTCATACCTTCTTCTTGATGAATATTATGAATCTCAATAAACATACCATCTTATCTCTTAGGTTTATTATGCTCAAATGTAACTGTCTTATGTATCCATACCTGGGTTAGTCATTTCCCATGAAATATAAGGTATAATATATCAATATGTCCAATATCATGATAATTATATGAGACTAAATTATCCATACCTCTAATTGACCAATTGCTCTTCCTTCTATAGTTTATTTGCTTATGACCAAAAATATTACTTGCAAACTAGTGATAATGAAATCATCTTTCATACTTTATATCCTTTGGTTACTTGATATGTGTTCTCATGTTGCACTTAGTGCTTGCATCATTATTATCTTGAGATGGCCTCTCT
The DNA here is from genome assembly GCA_037957365.1 of Torreya grandis. Classification (NCBI taxonomy): domain Eukaryota; kingdom Viridiplantae; phylum Streptophyta; class Pinopsida; order Cupressales; family Taxaceae; genus Torreya; species Torreya grandis. Next base: position 528,010 of record JARHVA010003175.1, read on the forward strand.
TTCTCTTTATCAGTCTTGTTTACCTTGACAATAAATTGCTCATGCTCAACCTTCAATGAATGTAGATTAATTTTCAATTGAATGCTTTCATCCTCTTTAGCTCTTATACTTGAAGTTATAGATTCTAACTAAAATTTGATAACTTGGATAGTCTCCTTATTCCTCTTATCCTCTTTAGTCATGTCATATTTTAATCTACATGCCTTCTTTTCAATAATCTTTATAAAATCAAGATTGGACTTTAAATCATCATGCTCACCTTGATTTGAAGTCAACTTGGAATTTATCTCTTCTAAATGAGTTTGGAGATGTTTTCATTCTTCCTATATTGAACTCAAATTAGTCTTTGTAATTCTTGATTGATCCTCAAGATCATGGATGGTCATTTTGTCTTCTTTGACTGTTTCACTTAATCTCCCAAACTTAGTTTGAAGATGACTTATCTTTTCACTATGTTTCATGAACTATTAGTTAAGATCCTTAGGCCTCATCTCATGATCATCATCCTTGTAATTATAATTATTGTTCCAAATCTCAATATGACTAATCTATTCTTAAATACTTTTGACCATTGATCTCAACTCAAGATTTTATTACCTCAACTACTTAGCCATATTTGTACCTTGGATCACCTTCAAGTTGTTAAACTTTGAAAAAAAGGTCATGCTTTGATACCAATTATTAGAGGTATAGTTAGTAAGAGGTGGGTAAATTAGGGATGATAGGTAATCTAATTAAATTACCAACTCTTAAACATTCAACATATATCAACTTGATCAAGAAACATAAACATGAAAACACATACATCTAAATCATACATCACATGAACATATCATATATGTGGGAAACCCTCTTGGGGAATAAAACCCACTAAAACATGAAATATCAAATAAAATATTATAAAATAAGATCTGACATTTAGACCAGCACCAATGGATTAACAAGCACCCACTCCTTAATTTAGTCAAACATCCACTTGACCTTTAGCTATGTCCAACTAGCATGGAGGATACAACCCCCTAGGAAATCAAGCACCAAATCAGCTACCTCTTATATGATCTCCACCTCTAATCTAATGTTAAACACACCTGATGATGTATTCCTCTTACTTACACTCTTCACCCCTCAATCTCTCTGAAACAACCTCTAGGGCTTACTCACTCAACTAGCCTCTTCTAAGCCAATTATGTCTAATGACATGTGTGTCTATATTTATCACCTTTATCAGATAATCATGACTGATCTTATTCACACTCTATTGTTTTTAACTAACCTATACCTTCTCTTTAAAATGTTTTCTTCTTCACTTGAATCCGCTCACACACAACTAGAAGAATTAGTCCAATTAGACCTTGTACTTATGCCACACTCTTCCTTTAACCCATCTTGGTCAGACAAAATGATTTACATATTTATTATAGAATTAAAATAGACCCATATATATATATATATATATATATATATATATGTCACACTCTTCATAGGTCTATCATTACCTCATTATCACCAAACCACCATTAGGTCTTGGTGAGACCAAAACCAATTAGGCATTAGTATTCTCACTTTATATATGAGACTATTTAGACCACCTTCATCCTTTACCAATGATTAAAACACATCAAAACTATTTAAAATATCCACTTTATTTCTCCCATATGTGTCCATGCCACCTAGAACACGAACTCATTTTTAAAACCTACCAATTAAGTCTCCTTGTTCTTCAAGTCATCATACACTAAAAAAACAATCTCAAACTCTTGAAGTAACTACTCAAATATTCAACATATCTATTAAGAATGGGATATACTAAGAGGGGGGGTGAATCAATATATCATATATCTTATAAAACATTCCCTTAATCAAATTCCACTTAAACAAACATTCAAGATATGTAATAAAACTCAAAAAATAAACAACACACAAGATAGAGAGAGACACCAGATATAATGTGGAAACCTAATGTGGGAAAAACCATGAAGAACAATCTCAAGTATATGAATGAGAACCAACCCAAACAATATTCACAAGCACCAACTTGTATGAGCACCAACCCCTTTGCTGAGCACCAACCCAACAAGTATTCATGAGCACTAACCCACAGGAGCACCAAACCCTTTTTTGAGTAACAACCCATCAATAATTCATGAAAACCAACCCACAGGAGCGCCAACCCCTTTTCTGAGCACCAACCTAGCAAAAATTTATGAGAACCAACACATAAGAGCACCAACCCCTTTACTGAGCACCAACCCAACAACAATTTGTGAGCACCAACCCACAGGAGCACCAAACCCTTTGTATATACAACACACCTATCTGTAAATGTTGCTATCTCAACAAATGATAGTTCATTACAACATCTCTTTCTTCTCTCTCACCTTTGCTCTTCTAAGCTAGATATAACAAATAAAAATCATATTCATGTCTCACAATTTCTCTTTTAAGATAGATATTACAATATCAAATCAACCTTTATCTCTCATATTATAAATGGCTTCTCAAGCCTTTATTTATAGCTTTCCAAATGACCTTTGGCCTTCCCCCTTTGTGACCCTTCAATCCTCATGGAAAATGGCACCAAACTTGTATGACCCTTCATATTCTTGCCTTTGAAAAGTCATGTGGTGACCCTTCATGACCAAAAACATCCTTCCCACTTTTGTCCTTATCTTTGTGACTTTTCATATTCCTCAAAGTGTCCCTTCATGAGAATTTGTGCCCTTCCTCTTTTGTCTTCACTTGGTGACTCTTGGAATTCCCCAAGATGACTCTTCATTGGAAAATGCATCCCATCCTTCTTTTATCTTTACCCAGTGGCTCTTTTACTTCTCCATGGCCCTTTCTCTTGTCTCATATGCAACCAAAAATATATTTATTAATATTAAATAAATATTAACTCACATTAGCCAAGATAAATCTATTACAAACAACATTAAATGCAATGGGACCTTTATCACCAATAATGCTAGACCTTTGACATCAATGAAAATATTTCCAACAATCTCCCCCTTTGTCATTGATGGAAACCTCAATCTTGAAACTACAACATCCTATCACCTACATAAACTATCATCTAAAAACATATAGTAACACCCCCTTACTGTAGCAACTTATACCTATTTCTGCACCTGCACCTATACCTGTTATTCTTTCGCTTTGACATCAATGGCAAAGGGCCTACCTGGATATAACACTTAGCTCCCCCTCAACTGATGCTAAAAATTAATGGCAATAAGTAAAATAAATTACTCCCAACTCCTCTTGCAAATATTTGAATGTGTCCCTTGATTGTGCCTTTTAGAAGATATCTAATAATGCATATAAATCTTTACTTATCCTTTGAGAATATGCAATCAAATCATTTGAATATTTTATTCTAACCTCACAACCTTTTGCATGAAACTTTAATGTATATCCTTGATCACATATTTGACTAACACTTAATAGATTATGCTTAATACCTTTTTCATACAAAACATTCTTAGTCTTGGTTCTATCATAATCCAAACTCAAAGTACCTTTTCTAGCTATCCTAGCAATGGTTTTATCTCTGAATCTCACTGTGCCGCCATTGATCTACTTTAATCTTATCTCCTGTCATATGCCTCTAACATCTACTATCAACGAACCATGGCTGATCTTTATTTCTTACATGCAAAGCTGCCTAAACCAGCATATAATCTTCAGGTTGTTTCTTCTACCATGAACATGTTTGAACCTTCTTCCTAATGAATGGAGCTTTGAAACTCTGATCATTCTTCATTGAATTTTCATGAGTATTCTTTTCCTTCTTTCTAAAACTATTAGCTCTTTTTCAACATTCTAATTTCTTATGACCATAATCATTTGAAACACTTCATATGCAAGAATCATTCTAATAGCCTCAAACCATAATACTGATGCAAAATTTTCTTTAAAAATATATTTTTCCTCAAAAGATATACAAATTAATGTTCCAACTCACCTTCTTGTCATGCAACATAGCCAAGACCCAATAGCATCCACCATGCTTCAATTTTTTTTAAAAATGTCTCCTTGAAGCCTAGAAGAGACACTCCACACAAAAGGGTCCTAGAACCAAATCTCAAGAGATTTCCACATCTCCTTTGTTTCTTCCTTGATCTTCTTGTGTTTTTATTTTAGAATCCATTTAAGCATGTCTAGCCTTTTTGACTTACTAAAGTTATCATTTATGATGTTTTTCATCTTCTCAACTTTTGCAACTACCTTATCATGACAAAGCTCATGCTCAAATGTACCAAGAGATTCTGCACAATCCTTCTTATTTGATTCTTTATCTATTATAGCAAGTAATTCATTTTCACTCTTAAACTCAATCTGATCAACCTTTACTATTTTAGGTCTCCAAACCTAAATTTGTCTTTTCTCATATTTTACAGGGGATTTATATCCTTTGACATACCTTGAATATCTCTTTACTTTAGTTTGACATAATTTAGAAATATGGCCAACATTATGACAAAAAAAGCAAACAACATTTCTCATACCTTTTTCTTGAATGTGACTGAGATCTCCCTTTGAATGATTGCTTCACCTCATATATTCTCTTACCCTATGACCAAAATGATGAAAAACAAAACAACGGCCATGAAAATAATTTGAAAACTTGAAAGCATTGGCCTGCCTAATCGGCTTCTTTGATTTTCCTTTAAAACCTACATCCTTCTTTTCTTGGACTGATATTTCATGATCTTTCTCAACCTTGATTATAAGCTTCTCATGATTATCCTTTAAAGAACCTAACTCAACCTTCAACTGATTACAATCTTCTTCTTTTGATGTTAAAGTTGAATTTTCTACCTCTAACTGATTCTTAAGATCCTGAATAAATATCTTATTTTATTTTACTTATATAGCCAACTTAGAATCCAAGATACACACCTATTCCTTAAGAGCCTCAACCATAAATTTAAACTCCTGATTCTCCTTCTTTAGCTAATTGGCCATCTTATGATTTTCTTTGATCTACCTTCAAGCTATTAAACCCGTTCTAAAGGAACCTGTTATGATACCAATTGTTAAGCACATGATATACTAAGAGGGGGGTGAATCGGTATATCATATATCTTATAAAACTTTCCCTTAATCAAATTCCACTTAAACAAACATTCAAGATATGCAATAAAAATCAAACAATAAAGACCACACAAGATAGAGAGAGACACCAGATATAATGTGGAAACCCAACATGGGAAAAACCATGGAGATAAATCTCAAGTATATGAATGATAACCAACCCAAATAATATTTGCAAGCACCAACTTGTAGGAGCACCAACCCCTTTGTTGACCACCAACCCAACAAATATTAATGAGCACCAACCCATAGGAGCACCAACCCCTTTGCCAAGCACCAACCCAACAACAATTTGTGAGCACCAACACACAGGAGCACCAACCCCTTTGCTGAGCACCAACCCACATGAGCACCAACCCCTTTGCTAAGCACCAACCTAGTAAAAATTCATGAGCACCAACCCACATGAGCACCAACCCATTTGTGTATACCACACACCTATCTCTAAATGTTGTTATCTCAACAAATGATAGTTCATTACAGCATCTCTTTCCTTTCTCTCACCTTTGCTCTTCTAATCTAGATATAACAAATACAAATCATATTCATCTCTCACAATTGCTCTTTGAAGCTAGATATTACAATATCAGATCAACCTATATCTCTCATATTACAAATGGCTTCTCAAGCCTTTATTTATATCTTTCCAAATGACCTTTGGCCTTCCCCCTTTGTGACCCTTCAATCCTCATGGTAAATGGAGCTAAACTTGTATGACCCTTCATATTCTTGCCTTTGAAAAGTCATGTGGTGACCCTTCATGACCAAAAACGTCATTCCCACTTTTGTCCTTATCTTGGTGACTTTTCATATTCTTCAAAGTGTCCCTTCATGAGAAATTGTGCCCTTCCTCTTTTATCTTCACTTGGTGACTCTTGTAATTCCCCAAGATGACTCTTCATGGGAAAATGCATCCCATCCTTCTTTTTTTTTTACCCTATGGCTCTTTGAATTCTCTATGGGCCCTTATTATGTCTCATATTCAACCAAAAATATATTTTTTATTATTAAATAAATATTAACTCACATTAGCCAAGATAAATCTATTACAAACAACATTAAATGCAATGGGACCTTTATCACCAATAATGCTAGACCTTTGACATCAATGACAATATTTCCAACAATATCCTTATGATTATATCACATGGGCGAATCCTTTAGGACGTATTTAGTACTTTTTTGTTCTTTATAAACCTCAACAAAGTCTGTAAGAACTCAAATCATCTCTCTAAAAATGACCACTTAGACTAGTGACACAGTCAAAATATAGTCAAGTTATTTTGAATCTCCATATCTCATAATGGGAAAAATATGATAACCAATGCCTTATGATAATCCTTAGAGACTTATATAATATATCCATACTCATTTTATTCTTCAATTATGATCATAACAACTTCAAATTACCTATGAGCTGTGGTCACTCAATCTGCCAATGCATTCAATAAACACAATTAACTTCTAAGCCTTTATTCATATTGAAGATGGATTTTTCAAACCTCAAAAATACACATAAAAGGTCTTAATGTTTTCTATAACACACTCCAATAGTTATATCATATTTAAACACCAATACATTATCAAGATCAACTTGATTATCCTTCCTCAAGTCACTTACAGATCATGGTCAGACACACAATCAGCTTTGGATCTTAATAACTTTGACTGTCAAACATTCAAACCTTATAAAAAGATTATATGGAATTATCTTGATGTCATCTTAGAATTTTATTTTTACTCCATCATAAAATGCATCCTTTATCAAAATATATATCTCAAATACTAATAACTAGTTTTCCCTCATAAATTTCAATATTTAAATTTCAATAGTCACTCTACAAATGTTGAACAACAAACACATTGACCTCATCTCAGGTTCCCTAAAAAATTTGAAAAAATTTGATATATAAATATCCTTATAAGAATCCTATCTTTAAATCTTTAATTCTCACTATTGATCTTTGACACAGGCATCCATGATTAAGATACTTGGCACCTTTACGTGTCTTGTGAGCACATTAACTCTTGACTCTATTAAACTTCCACCACATGGGAGCCTTGAATTCCTTTTGAGCATAATTTGACATATTAACTAAACATGCACTATTATATCACTACTAAAAATATCACACATTCTACTGTATCCTTATCCAATTAGATAACTTTTTTGCCATTATATCTTTGATCTGACTCAACACTCGTTGTAGATCTTCAATATTACAAATTTGGCTAAGTATGGAAAATTAGTATATTCTTTCTAAGAATAAAACTTTTCACCTTAATAAAAAAATTTACACTCCATGTCCAGACCTAAAATTTGAACCATATGATTTACTCACATAGGGGAATCCATCCATGTATTAAACTACTCCTCAAACCTTCACACATGTGAAATATGACATCATCAAACTAATTATGTAGCTTTATCTATCAAGATGACTACTTGAACATAGAAACTCAATTGACTAATTTTATGAATTACATTTACTTTTATAATCATTATAAGTACTTATAACACCCTATAGGGTCTTTGCAACATGTCGATATCATCATTATCATCTATCACTTTCCTAATTGAGTCAAATACTCTCCAAACCATAAATCTAATCACTTTTCAATTAATGTACTAGTACCAAATGTTATCTTTGACATAAATGAAAACCAAACATCAATTATCATGCTAAAAAATATTCTACTTGATCTTCTTTCTCAAGGACCAACCATATCACTAGTATTTTTCTTGATGCATGTGCTCCACCATGAGCATTATCCTCTCTAAGCATTGACCCAAATATTTTATTATCTCTTTCACCTCTTATTATATATTCATATCTTTTATTTTAGTGTCTTATTTCACCATATTATATTTTTGGTACATTGCCTCATCCATGCCCTACTTTTTATTTTATTTTTATTGACTTTCTAGGTCTCACTTGGACCTTTCTTTCTCAACAAGTTTGCTTACTTGCCCCTAAGGACCTCACTTGGGTATCCTTCACTCTTTTTTGCCTTCTTCTCTTGATTCAAACTTGGAGTGTCTCTATTATTTATCTTTTAATTTATTTTCTAACAATTATCTTCACCTTCTTCAAGCCTTAATGGCTTTAGGGCTACCACCACAACTTCTATTTTTTTTAAAAGTTTATATTCTCTTTATCTTATCTAGGCTCTTATTTCCTATTATTTAAGTCCTTCACCTTTTACATAGGGGATATGCCTTGTTAATCAAGTAATATTATTATTTATGCTAACTTCAATGGGTCATACCTATAACTTTGTTCAACTTACAAATGTTCTTCACAAGTTGAATTTTTTTCATTTATGCATTTACAAATTATCAAATAAATGTACCTTTTTTATTTGAATCTTGTCCATTTTTCTTTTCCAATAGGATATTATCACTCTAATACCAATTTATGTAGATATAACCATCAACCTATGTTCTCTACTAGGTCCTCTTATCTGGATCTTATCCCAACTCTTCTCTTTTACCTACAGCTTCTTTTCTTTGGTCATATGGACCATATTTCTATCTACACCCTCATTGATTCATAACAAAAATTCTAAATTAGAAATTTAATAACACATCCACACACCATTTATGGTATATTTTGGTCAAAAAAATATTTCACATACTCACTTATAATCTATGTTCACTCACTAGGTTTCTATACACACGAATGGCTCATGACAAGACTAATGCTCCTTTTAGCCCTTCAAACACATAAAAATTGAAGGTATAAATCATCAAAAAAGTTTTAAAATATAATAAAACAATTTTAGGTACCCTTTATCATATTTAAATTCATCCTAAAGTTTCAAGTCACCATTCACATTGTAAGTACCTTTTCTCTCTTTTACTTCCTTCTAATTAGGTCTTTATATGCCTAATACACTCCCACAGTGATAGAAATCATACTAGTTCATATGTTACTAGTAAAAAAATTCTAAAATATTTTAGATCACATCTAATAGAGGAAAATTATAATTTTTTATGAAATTCCAAATGTGGAATCATTAGTTATTCCATTTTTATTCCAAAACCCTAGGTTTTATCTTATAAGGCTTGTGTAAGGCTGAGATCTATGAAATTTTTGAGTTTTAAATTATTTAAAATTAATTATAATGTATTTTGAGGTCTTCCCCACATATAATAACCTAGTACAATAGTTATTTGACCTCACTCAATCACCATATGTCTTCAAATTCCAAATATGTAGGGTTATGCATTATAAAACATGACTGTGTTAATGGAATGATGGGTTCAGTGAATAATCTTGGATTATTTAATATAATATTAATATATTGGTGTCTTTATCACCTTATTATAAGATTTATATGATATTTTATCCTTTATCACACTCTTAAATCTTCCAACATGAATTTATATAAAATTCTAACTTCATGTTTCTTATCTGTGTCAATAGGTTTAAGTAATAGTATTGAGTTTTGAACCTAATTAATGAATTTAAAAGTTTCATAAACCTTATTAAATACTTTAATATCCTCTCTAAACATCAAAAAATTTAAATATCTCACAATAAAACCTTTATTGTCTTTCTTTTGTGTGGAAATAGGGTTCCTCTCAAGACTGTGTATGAAAATTTTATTTATCTCTTGTCTCTTTAATCTATTCCTCAGAATAAAAATGGATTAGATTAATCATGTATAAAACCATTAATAATTTTAATTTCTCACCATAATTTATTCATCCATAAAAAACTATCCACAGTATTCATTAACTAATTATTCTTGACTGCAACATAGAATTGCTCTCAATTGCCTGTATTGCAAGTTGTAATTTTGATATCTGTCAAAATAGTTATTGAAACACAAAATAATCATGAATCATTCCAAAAAAATAATTATAATAATATCAATATCTTTCTCTCAATAATTATTCTTAAAAATAAATCTTAAATCTTAATTTCTCATTTGCAGGTGGAGTTCCTTCATATCTTCTTCTCATGGATATATATACCTATATCCTTAAATAATATCATATAAAATCCTCATAATATCATTCCATCTCTCTCACTTACATTAAAATCACTATTATATTCTTAAATATGCAAAAAAATCCTTCTTTCATTCTAACTCCATGTTCAGAGGGCAATTATAAATGCCCAGTTTTTGCTTACATTTTATTGATTCATGTATTACACATTGATAACACACTAATAAAAATTTTAGGACCAATTATGAATAATTAAAAACATAATTATTTAGTTATATTTAACAAAAATACCTAAACCCTTCTAAATCATAAACACAAGATTCAAATTTCTAATTTAGTCATTTTAGCAAGAAATGACAAAAAACACTAGACACATAACAAAATGACTATCTAGGATTGTTAAAAACATTATATGGGGTATTTCATGACCCTTAAAAACCTCTAATACCAATGAATTCTCATTTATATCCATTCTTGTTCACCTTTTGGTCTTGTCTATTGATGATCCTGCATCATACTATGGAAATTTGAGCTCCAGATCAAATGCCTTTTGTCCATGTTCTTTATTATTACTTTCTAATTCCTTTTATGATATTTTGATATCATTTTTTTGTTCCTCTCACCTATATTTCCTATTCTAAACTACTTTTTGTATTATTGTTATCTTTCATTGATTTTTCTCTTGACTAACTCATCTTCTAATTTAATGGAGTATAGAAACCTTCTTATCCCTTTGTCTTGTTCATATTTTGACCATTATATCTATAATTAATCCTAATTATATTTTATCTCTTTTTCATATTCTTTGTCAACCATCTGATTTATAAACACATTTTCTATTTGTGGTTTAAGTCTCCTTCTTTTCATACTTATCTTATTCTTTTCATGCACTCTTTGTTATCTTATATTATTGGGAATGTTTTCCTCCTTGTATTCATACTGTAATGTATTTTTTTGTTCTATTATTCTTTTCATATCTTTAGTTACATCGTCTTTCACTATTTCATCACTAGATGCTAATTTGTGAATATGAGTGTTCATATGGACTTTTTGATCAACTTGAGACGTCATTCTCATCTTAATATTAGGTTAAAATTTATTTAATGATTTTTGGAAACTTATTCCACTATACTCATTATGCTTATGTTCAATATCAGTATTAACACTATCATTCAAATAGATTAACTTCATACCTTGTTCTTGTTTGTTCTCTTGCTCACCTTCTAGTGGTTTATTTAATTGTAGTCATTCAACTCTTGGAATATTAATCAAATAGATTATTAGGATATAAATACCCTCTCATTTCATTCTAAATATAAACCTACTCTTCTTCTATACTTGAATCACCTTTGGACTAGTATAGTCATCCTTCAAACATACATTCTTCAGAAAACTACCCTTTTGACTATTTTTTAATATTATTTACTCAATCATGAGCTCTTTTACTTCCTTTCTTCTTAGATATTCTTTCTCTATTATTATGAAACTCTTCATCCTCTTGTATGATCATCCAATGCTTCCACTAACCTTATAATTTATTTTATGTCACATTAAATTACTATCTTTTTCCTTTATTAAACACAATCATGCCTCTTTTCTTCCATTTCTTACATATAAAAAATTTCACCTAATATGCATTCATATCCTGCTCTTTACCTCTATCATATGGCCTTTATATATCACAAATATATCTTGATTCCTATAAACCCCCATGTCTACATGATCTCAATTTCTTGATTTCATATGCCTTATACTTCTTTACTTTCCAAAAAACATGTACTAACCTCAAATTTTCTTTGGAAGCCTAATGGTGACCTATATCATCCAAGGACAACAAAAACTTAGTATTTACCTCTTCTTCATTCTCCACCTCAATTGAAACTTTGATTTCCCCTTCAAATGTTTTCTTATACTCAGCTTATAGGTCCACTTCATCATCTTTGTTTGGCTATAAACCTACATCATTAACCTCTTGAATGCTTATCATATCTTGTTTGTGAGATCCACTTGTCTCTATAAGAACCTCATTGTCCTTATTAGTTTCTCCCATGCTTTCTTTCTTCTTCAACTTCACCCTCATACTAACAATCATTTGTTCATGCCACTTATCAATCTCTATTTTCATAACCATCTTATCCATCTTGATTTTCTCATTTCCACCTACTTCATTGATTTTTCCTTTACTCTCATCCTAATTGTCTTCACATGAGACCAAGTCCTCACATTTTTCTTCATTAATTAAATACTTCTAATTTTTTGATTTTTTGTTAGACCATATATCTTCTTCTTGAAGCAAAGTATCACTTTCTTTGACATTCTTCATTATGTTATCTTGAAATGTTGTCTCTTTTATTAGTATGATAGCTTCATCCTACCTCTATATTTAGTCTTAAGAGCTCAAATATCTCCATCTTAGCATCTTTCATATTATATGCCCATGTCTTATTCTTTCCTTCATTATTTTCATTGATGGATTTTTCCATGGCCTTCTTGTGGTTTTTATCTACATTAGGTGATAAGGTTAACACTCTTTCATCTAACAACTCATATTTTACACATGCATATATACACTCAAAATTATCATTAGACATAAATATTTTAATCCTTCTAACCTCATCAAGTGCTCTTTGCCTCAGTACTTCACTTCTTTTTTTCCCTTGTCCCATCATTATAAAATATTTATCTTCACAGGCTGCTTCATTCTACATGAATTTATTTATTTCTCTCTAATTATTTTTAAATCAACCTTTTATTCTTTTCATTATTTTTATTGAAAATTTTCCTTTCTTTCTCCATAAGATACCTTATATGCCACTTTACGTTTATTATCAATAACAAACCATATCACATGTATTCTTCTTGATGCATGTGCTCTACCATGGTCACTATCCTCTCTAAGATTTACCCCAAATATTTTATTATCTCTTTCACATCTTCTTTTATATCCATATCTTCTTTGTTGGTGTATTATTTCATAATCTTCTACTTGCAGTACTTTGTCTCGGTCATGCCCTACTTTTTATTTTAATTTTATTCGCTTTTGATTCCTCATTTGGACCTTTCTTTTCTATCGAGTTCTCCTACTTTCCCCCTATGACCTCACTTGGGTCTCCTTCACTCTCTTTTCCCTTCTTCTCTTGAATCTCACTTGGAGTCTCTCTCTACTTGATCTTGTACTTGATTTTCTAATAGGTATATTCTTCTTATTCAAACCCTAATGGCTTTAGGTTTTCCACCACAACTTATATTTTTTTAATCTTCTATGATTTATATCCTCTCTAGGCTCTTATTTCCTAGTCTTTAAGTCTTTCACCTTAGACTTAGGGTTTATAGCTTATTCTCTCATTAATCTTCTTCCTTATGTTGACCTCAATGGGCCATACCTATACCTTGGTTCAACATATAAATATTCTACATAACTTGAACTTTTTTCATGAACATAATAACAAATTATCAAACAAATGTACCTTTTTTTCTAGTATTCTTGTCTAATCTTCTTTGCCAGTAGAATCTTCTCACTCTGATACTAACTGATCTAGATACAACCATCAACCTCTTCTCTCTACTATTTCCTTCTATTTTTATCTTAACCCAACTCTTCTCCTTTACTTTCAAATTCTTTTCTTTGGTCATATAGACCATAGGTCTATCTACACCATTTCTTCATAAACAAAATTATACATTATATATTTAGGAACACATCCACATAATATTTATGGTCTATTTTTCTAATTAAAAACTTATGTGTAATCACTTCAAATCTCTGTTCACTCACTAGTTCCTTATACACACTAATGGCTCATGACAGGAGTAATCCTTCGTGTAGCCCTCCAAGCACCTAAACCTTAAAGGCTTGAATCATCCAAAAAATTTTAAAATAGAATAAAACCATTTTTATATAAAAAATTTCATATTTTAACTTATCATAAAGTTTCAAATCATGATGCACATTTTAGTTACCTTTTTTCTCTCTTACTTCCTTCCAATTAGGTCTTTCTGGGCCTAATACACTCCCACAGTGATAGAAACCATATTAGGCTGTATGGTACTTGTCTAAAAATCCAAAAATATTTTATAGAACATATAATAGAGTCAAATTATAGTTTTTTATGAAATTTCAAGGGTTTAATCATTAGTTATTCCATTTTCTATTTCAAAACTTTAGGTTTTGTCTTGTCAAGACTATGTAAGGCTGAGAGCTTAAAATAATGCAAATTTTGAGTTTTACATACCTAAAAAACTTAAAAAATGTATTTTGAGGTCTGACCCAATTATCCTCACCCATTCCAATAGTTATTTGACTCCAATCAATAGCCATATGTCTTCAAAAGGCAAATATGTCAAGTTCTAGGTTATAAAACATGACTGTGTTAATGGAATGATGGGTTAGGAGAAGAATATTTACTTATTTAATCTATTAATTATCTATTAGGGTATTTATCACCTTCATATAATATTTGTAATTAATTTTATCCTTCATCAAACTCTTAAAGCTTCCAACATGAATTTATACATAATTATGACTTCATGTTCCTTGTCTATGTCAATAGGTTAAAGGATTAACATTGAGATATGAACCTACTTCATGCATTACAAAGGTTCATAAACCTAAATCAATACTTTAATATCCTCTCCAAACTTAAAAATTTTTAAATGTCTCATAAGAAAACCTTTATTTTCTTTTATTCTTGACTGTGCAAATAGGGTTCCTCTCAAGACTATGTATGAAAATTTTCTTTATCTCTTGTCTTTATGATGGATGCCTGAGCATAAAAATGGATTTGGTTAAAAAATAGTAAACTCTTCACTATTTTTAATATATCACCATAATTTTATAATCTATAAATTACTATCCACAATATCTATTAATTGATTATTCTTGACTATAACACAAAATTGCTCTCAATTGATTATATTGTAAGTTGTACTTTTGATATCTATCAAGATATTTATTGAAACATAAAATAATCATTAACCATTAAAAAAAATTATATTAAAATTAATCTCTTTCTTGGAATAATTATTCTTCAAAATATCTCTTAATTCCATTCACAATCCTATATACAACCTATCTGCATATTTTCTCTTTTGCAAACAGAGTTCCTTCATATCTTTATATTATCTTGGATATATCTACCTAAATCATTATAAAATATCCTCTAAAATACTCCTAATATCACTCCCTATCTCTCTCACTTTTTGATATGGTCATTTTTATGCGTGGAAGAGCTCAAACGGAGTTACGGGTCAAAAGTTATGGCCTTCGAAACATTGGCATATTTTTTCTACATCATGCAAAAATTAAAAAATAATGATTGAACAATAATGGTCATTTGAAATTTCCAAAATCAATCCATATAATTAATAAAATCATTAAATCAATAATAATATAATAATAATAATAATAATAATAATAATAATTATAATAATAATAATAATAAAATCCAAAAAAAATTAAAATAATAAGGATTCCCAAAATCCTTTAAGTTGAAGAAAACTCATGGTAAGTTGATTTTCCATGAAGGGGAGTTCTAGTGACATTTTACAAGGTCAATAGACCCATACACAGTCTTGTTGAACCAATATCATAACCATTTAATAATGCATGTCTCCATGTTATGGATTTTAGGATCAATTCTAACACCAAGGAGGTGAACCATAACACAATATAACCATGAGTGATTAATAGCTTGAGGGTCACTAAGGAGATAAAATTAAGGATATGGAAAGAACAAAATACACATGTATAAATAAGGTGAGACCAATAAAAGGTGGAAATTGGTAATGATATTAAAAAAAAAATGATGGTGGCTCAATACCATATCATACATGTTATACCTTTCAAAGTGACTTCAAAATTCTCAACTACCCCTTAAGTATACCCAAGATGTCCAAACCCACCCTTGAGCCTAGTTCATGGCTTGTTTCATACATCCACTAAATAAGACATCAATAGTACATAAATTATGTTGACATCAATAATAAACAATAATGAATTTAGGATGAATCATTAACATGAAATAATAATTTAAGCATAGTCATCTATAGTTATAAATAAACCAGAGTCAATACTAATGACCGTGACATTGAGCATGCCTTTTGAACATAACCAAAAACTATAAGAGTAATAAATATCAATCTGCATTAGTGAAACATGCTAAAGCATAACATATAAAAATGTAACTAAACTAAAGAAACATATATAATAGGATAAAATGAATCTAGTATAAGGCTTAACCATGATATATCATAATCACAACAATGACCCAAGAATATCACAACTCAACCATCTGAAATATAACTGACATCAATAGTCATTAGTCCAAGTGCTAGAAAAACATGCTAAAACAACTAAAAATTATCTATAATGGGTCACAAGGTTAGGTCATGACATATAGTAGCATTTTGGTAGATAAATACTCGAACAAATTATACAAACTATGATAAAGTAGTATAATCAAGCATTATACTCATATATTTCAGAAGTTATGACCTTGAGAGTGGATAATGTTATGGAGGATAATTTATCTACCAAACACCTAATAGTCAACCTTGAGAGTGGATAATGTTATGGAGGATAACTTATGACCTTGAGCCAAACACCCAATAGTTGACCTTATAGGTGCTAGTATGAGAAAAAGAGTGAGATTAAGTGAATGGTATAAAAGATGTTAGAATCAAGTATTATTTTTCATAGTTAGAATTTCTATTATTCTCCAATATTCATAGTGCTTAAGACGGATGAAAATTAGAGCACATGCTTTTACTATAGATATTTTAAAAAATTAACATGAAATATTAGTTTAATATTTTTTGAACAATTGAGTTTTTAGATAAGCTACATTGATATATATATATTTAAAATTACATCTTAGATCTAAGTATCATAAAATTATAAATATAGAGGAGGACATTAAAAAAAATCAATGAAAATTCCTTAATATATATATTTTTAATTTCATTTACTTTACAAATACCCTTTCTACATTTCAAATTTTGATTAATTCCACATTCAATCCATTTTCAGGAAGTTTATCAATTTTATTTGATGACATAGTGTTTGAGATTAAAACATGGGAATATAATAACTACCATGTTTTATAGGTTTAAAAAAATCTCAAGCAACATAAAATTTATGCAAAGCCTTCTAAGCTTGCATTTCAAGTTAAAGAGGTGGACTCCTTATGTTGAATTTTCTATCATGAATGAATTGGGCTGCATTATATCAAGATAAATGAAATTATAGAGTGGAAAGTTTCTAAAATTCTAGAAAAAAAGTTAACATTATTAGGACTTATAGGTTTCTACTACATATTTCTAAAAATGTATGGGAGCATAACAACACTGCACAAAAAAAATTAAAAATTGTTTCCTTCTATTAGAGTAATGCAACCATTAGATCATTTAAATGGCTTAAGGATTCCATGTCGAATATTTTAGTCTTAATTAATCTATATTTTCTAAAATATTTTACTATGGAATGTGATGCTTCAAATCAAGGCATGAGTGTAGTTTTCATGTAAGAAGGAAGGTCTATTTATTTTTAAACTAGCAAACTAAAAGGAAATAATTAACTCACTTCTATTTATGAAAGGTACATATTGTGTATTTATGATGTGGTTAATAAATGCACACCATATATAATTGGGAGACTAATCACAACATTCTAGAGTAATTGTTTGAACAAAGACTATTCTTAAAGAAGTATAATTTAATTACATATGCATTTTGTGTAAGGGATGCATAAAAAAATAATTTATGTATGTCATCATGTCCATATTATATGTGGATTGCATGGATGAGGCAAACTTATGATATCAACAAAATATAGAAACATAACATATTTTCAAAAACATCCAGTAATTCTCAACACTTCAAATACATTTGTATGTAAATGGGATTCATTTATTTTTATTTTTAAATGTACGTATCATAATAGTGTGTCCCACTTTTTTTCATAAAGAGACCACACACACATCCAATTTATCCTCAAAATATATTGATTCTGGGTGATGGATATTAATAAAACAAACATGTTTTAGATTATATATGTATGTATGTATGTATGTATATCTATATATATATATATATATATATATATATATATATATATATATATATATATATATATATATATATATATATATATATATATATATATATAGTGTATAGACATTTTTACATACTTTTTAAAAATCAATAAGTATTTTTTAGGATTTATTTTAGATTATTTTTTAATATGTTATCTAGCCGCATAGTGGTACATAGTATTATTTTAAAGATAGGTCCATATTATTTTACAAAAATGCAATCTTCAAGCATAATCGTGTAGAAGATCTCTATGTTTCAATGTTTTTGGGACCCATGGAATTATTGAATACTTATCATATGGTTAAACAAAAATTTTTGTGAAGGAATCAATGGTGATGTACAAAAATATTTTATATAATATATAGTTTTTGATTGAACAAAGATGTGACAATTCATACTTTAGGTATTTTTTTATGTTGATTTATTCCTCTCTAGGGATGGTATGATGTATCCATTAATTTCATCATAATATTCCCAAAAAAAATATATGGATTTTAATCATGGACATGATTGATATATTCAAAACACATTCCTAGTTTTGTGTATTGTGATGTCAATTTTTAGTTATTATGGTGACAAGAAAATCTATGGATAAAATTTAAATGTTACATGGTAACATAATTATTGTAGTAATTGACTATGAACCCATATTTCTTAGCAATTTATTGCTTGATTTATTCCCTTTTCTGGGTACTTAGCTGGCTCATATATATTTATACCACCCTAAATTAGATGGGTAGACTTAGGTGTTCCATAAGTGATTTGATGAGTTTTTGCATTGTTATTCTTATGATAAGTACTTATAATGAGTTAAGTAGATGTTAGTTGTAGAAATGGTGGTCTAACATGTATTATTTACAAATATATATATATATATATATATATATATATATATATATATATATATATATATATATATATATATATATATATATATATATATATATATATATATATATATATATATATATATATATATATATATATATATATATATATATATATATATATATATATATATATATATATATATATATATATATATATGGGGTATTATATGGTTATGACCCACCATCTATCACTTAATCCCTATGACATCAACCAATAGTTAGGGTAGTCAAAAGGCATATGTGCTACACCAATAAGAAGTTATTTATAGTCTTAGAGATACCCTGGCCATGACATAAAAAAACAAGCTATCCAACATATGAGAAAATTATAATTGAAGTGTGAGATTGGGCCATTATGAGGTTGTGATTCTATAATAAAAAATCCTTTAAACAATAAAATAAAGATAAAAAACATTCACCTAAATATTATTATCCTAAACACATAACATAAAATATGTGGAATGTGGCATACAAATTTTAAATACCTAAAATAACTAAAATACATCTAGCCTTTCATGTTTTTTTGAATAAATTAATTTTTTATATGATTCTAAAACACATAAAGTTAACAATATGTTGTGAATACAAAAATATTATCTTTAAACTAGAATCCATTCCACATACATTCCCAAAGATTCTAAGTACTAGGATGATCATATGATTTGTTATAAATTATATTAGCACCTGCCTATGGAAGATATAAGAGTGGAATATGATTTTTTTGTGTAAAAACTTTTATAAATGGTAAAAACTGAGGATATTGATTTTGTGAAGGTGGGGCATATTAGACCATTATCCTATTCATTATATCTCAACATGGATGAGTAACCTATAGTGTGCATAACATTTGACTTATTCATTTGGTATCTTGTATATTTTTATATGTGGGTAATAGTAGTTATCCTTAAGAGAGTATGTAGTTCCAATAACATAATTAAAATATATAAAATAAATACTATTGATTATCAAATCATTAAACTACTAATCATGTTCTTAATGTAAGGCTTGTTGAGTATTTGTATCACTATTTTTCATGATTAACATTCTTATTTCACTTGCATATTTCTTACATTATTTTATTGTTTTGATTAGAAATTCCAGGTGTGATCTTAAAAAGTAAAACTAAACTAAATGAAACACATAGTAATAAGAGAGAACCATGATTGTTGCATTAAAAATGTATAAAACTATTATATATATATATATATATATATATATATATATATATATATATATATATAGATATATATATATATATATATATAAATGTAAAGATGTTATTAAAAAATTAAAATTAAAATTTATTCTTAACCATATTCACATAAAATAATATATCCATAAGGATGTGGAATTGAAATAAGGCTACCTTTTCCATATGTAAGCTTTAACGATTTACAAAAAACATAAGAATACCATATGTACCATGTTGACTAGATTTTAAAAACTCTCAAGCAACATCATATTTATATAAATCCTTCTAAGTTATCCTTTAATGTAAAAGGATTTAAAGTCTGTCATAAATTAATGAAGTTGGATCCTACCAAGATCAAGGATATTTTATTGTGATTTTTTCTAAAATACTTCACAACCTATTAACATTGTTAAGACTTAGAGGATACTACTAATTTTTTTTGGAAAAGTATGAAAGCATAGCAACACCACACATAAAATTATATATAAATGGTTCATTTTGTTAGATTTATGAAACCACTAGAGAGTTGAGTAGCTAAAGGAATTCATGTGCAATAGTCTAGTCTTAGTGACTCTAAAATCTTTTGTTATGGAATGTGATGGTTTAAAACAAGGAATGGTGAATTTCTTATGAAATTAGAAAATTATACCTTGGTAATAATTAACTCAAGGAAATTTAAGAGAGGGAAATGTAAGATATTATTCATGAGGTTAATAAATGGATACCTTATATAATGGTTAGACACTTCAAATTAAATATAGATCATAATCACCAAAAATAACTCTTGGAGCAAAGATTGTCAATAAATGAGAGAAAACAATTGGTCACAACATGATGCTAGTGAATGAATTCAAGTTATTTTAGAGAAAATGGAAGGATAACATAATTACAAATGCCCTTTATATAATGGATGAATATATAAAAAAAAATTGTATGCCATCTTGTCCATATTAGATGTTGATTAGGTGGATGCGGAAAAATTCAAATGGTGTAAAGATACATATACATGACATCTTTATCAAAAGTTTCAGCAAGCTTTGATCACTTTAAATACTTTTATGTGGAAGAGGGACTCCAATTGGTACAAGTATAAGATATACCCGTGGAAAAATTCAATTGTCAAGCATAAGGATCTATAGGGTCTCCATGGTTCAACACTTGGGGGACACTTAGGATTACATAAGACTTATCATAGGGTCAAAAAACATTCTTTTGTTAAGGAATCAAAGGTCAAATACTGAAATATTTAATATAATGTCTAGTATATTAGGAAACAAAGGTACACAAATTCATACTATAGGTAATTTTCTTTGCTGATCTATTCATAGCCAATGATGGGAGGAGGTATCCAATAATTTCATCATAACATTTCCAAAATGTTCCTAGGTAAATTCTTTAGCCATGTTGCGATTGATATATTCAAAAAAATTCTTCTTTATGTGCCTTGGGACATCTTTTTTTATCTATTATGGTGAAAACAAAATTTATGAATTTTTTTTTAAAACATACATGGTAAATCAAAGATAATAATAAGTGATTGTGAACCTTTTTTTAATTTTGGATAAGAAAAGAGTGTTTTTTGAACTAAGGACTTGACCGTAAACATGAAGCATGAAGACGAGACCTTCCATCCTAGATATACAAAAAAGGATTATACATAGAACAAAATTTGTTTAAACCTACAATAATCAAATAAATAACAAAAACTCCTCTAATACTAGTAATATTTACTCCTCTAAGACTGTGAACCCATATTTACTAGTAATATTAAGATTGATTTATTTTATTTTTAAGGTATTTAGTTGGTGCATATCTCTTTATAGTACCCCAAAATAGATGGGAAAAATTAGGTGGTCCCACAAATGCTTTGAGGGGTGTTTTATGTTTTGTGCATATGATAAGCAATTTCAATGAGTTAACTACTCACTAATAGCAAAAAATGGTTGTAAAACATGTTTTTCAATGTGTTCTCCCAAACATATTGATTTATGGAACTATATGTCTACCACATACCATCCATAAGTAATCCTTAAGAGTTCAACTGAGAGTTAGATAATTCAAAAATTACATGTGAGACACCATCAAGAAGTGCTTTGTAGTCTCAAAGATACCCTAGCCATGACACAAAATTGATGAAATAAAAAGTTGACCAATGTAGGAGGAAAAACTGAATTTTGAGATTGGGTATTTATGAGGCTGAGATTTTATAATAACATTTTGTTGAAATAAAAAATAAGGATAACAAACTTTAACTTAACTATTATGGTCCTTATTAGATCTTATAAAATATTGGTAGTGTGGCATAAAGAATGGAGTTGTCTCAATTATCTAATATACATCTAGCCTTTCATGTTTGTTATTTTAATAAAGTTATTTGTTAGCACATTCTAACTCACATAAATTTACTAGGCATTGATGAAGAAGGAAGAATAATATTTGAACTAGAATTGATTCTCCATACATGCCCAAAGACACTGTAGAATAAGGTGAGCATATTTATTACTAAATGAAATCCTTTGCTTAGGGAAGATGAAATAATGAAATATATAACATTCATGCAAAAGTATCAACAAATGGTCAAAGACATTGTTTATATGAAGATAGGACACGCTATATAATTATTATATTCATTATATTGGGATATGGATGGTTATCCTATAGTGTACATAAAAGGTCTTGGTAATTTAAAATTTTTCAAGTTTGTTTTCTATTTTTTAAAAATTACTACGAGAATATCAAATTTGAACTTCTAACTACTTATATATGTAAACAAAATTTGATCCCTTTAAAATATACTCTCTCTTAGATCAAGAAATTAAAATTTGAAATAAAAAACCAAAAAATATTGACCGAAATATTACAACTTCAAATTATGTAATAAAAAACATGGTACCATAATAAATTATCATGAAGACATAATTTATAATGCCCATTTCTTAATAAAAGAACCAAAAATAAAAACTATTATTCCAAAATCATATCATAAATAACCCATACCTGAAACATAGGACCCCAAAATTAAATGAAAAAAAGTAACACTTAAACTGTATTTTAATACTTATAGTTCCCTCAATATTTTTTAGATTAATTTAGATCACTTAAACAATCCTAACAATATTCTCACACAAATTAAAATATGTTTTTATCTTATATTTATATTTGTTTGATGTGATATATTTTTTTAATTTTTATTTATGTAACAAAAATGTTGTGGTTCTTTAAAAAATTGTAGATAGATTTACTTCTTATTTTAGCTAACTATTGGATTAAAATTCTAGCTTTTTATTTCATTAATTATTAGATAAATATTTTAGATAACTTGATTTCACAATAAACATATGGATATTATATTTATTTATACTATATAAAAACATTAGCTTGCTTCTTCTCTCATTTAATTATTATTTATGTAACAAAAATGCGTTTTTATTTTAAAATATTGTAGATAGATTTATTTCTTACTTCAGTTAATTATTGAATTAAAACTCTAGATATCTATTTCATTAATTATTAGATAAATATTATACATAACTTGAGTTTGCAATAAATACTCAATTTTCAACATTAATGTTCATGAGGTAGAATTTGGCATCCATTGAATCAAAGAGAATAATCATACATTCATAATAAGACATATTAATATATACAATTAGAAAAAAATAATTATAAATATACAATCATAATTTTTTTGACTTGGGATTTTATTTGAAGTTTTATGAAAATTTAATTTTATCCGACCAGGATTGGGTAGAGGCCATACTGCATTTTCTCTAGTTTTGTCATTACTCATGTCCCATTAACATGAAATAGTTTTTTATTTTTTATATCCATATATTTTGAAAATATAGGTTTTTAATTATATTGATTTAATCTCTAAAAAAAATACATTTCTTCTAATAAACCTAATCACTAATTTTATTGTTGATTTTTTTACCAATCGAATCTCTTACAAATTTTATCCTCCATGAATGTGTTCTCTATATCATTTTTTTAATATGATTTTTTAATAGTGTTTTATATATTATTTCAGTTTATTTTTTATTATATATATATTTTTAATGTAGAGATAAAGTTTTTGAGTAATTACTGATTCCCAAGTATGGGTCAAAATTTTGGACTCTCAAGTAATTTCTGAGTACAAGTTTTTAAACAATGGTGTGAGCAATCTAGGAGTTCATCTGAGCATGGTTGGTCACTTAAGTAGAGATGATATACCATTTTAAAATATATAAGATGATAGGCAAGCACCAGTTTAACCATCTAAACTAGTAAATTGATCATTCAAAAGAGGCATGCCTTTGGACTACTCATTTGATCATTTTGGGTGAGGGGCAAACCATTTGAAGATTCCAATTAGTTGCCTAAATTAGCTTGGTTATTCAAGGCTGAGAATAATCTCTCTATGGTGTCAAAGGAGATGGATTTTCCACATGAATTAATTCAAGCCTCAAATTTCATATTTTGGCCATGTAAGTTGTTGAGATTTCAAACATAGAACCGAAAGGGTTAGGCTTTCCAAGTAACATTTTAAAGAGGGACTATGCGATGATATTTATCCCATACACATGTCATATAAGGAGGCATCTATTTGATTCCAGAAGATAGCCATTTGAGCCAGCCCATATAGTGGTCATCCATGTTGGAGATAATCTCATCCAACATTCCCTTTGTTGTACTAGAGCATAATATTCATCTTATTGAGTTGTGATTGGTTATTTATTGATTGGATAGGTTTAAGTTTTAAGAATTTAATAAAAACATTCAAAATTTAATTGTTTTGACGTAGGGTGATCATTATATACCACTTGAGTATCCCAATATTTCTAAGAAGTTATGAATTAGGCTTCTATGCTAATCCAAGATTTAGGATTCCAATATACAATGGGCAAGTATAAACCAAGGATTTTGAAGGACATGAAATGGAAATGTGTTTCTATAGATAGGAAACAAATAATTTACTATAAAATGTTACCAAGTTGATATTGTATAAATAAATTAGATTCATAACATTTTACCAATTTAAATTTTTTATTTAATACAAAATGTTGTCAGTTTCAATGATATTGTGTTGGTTCATGGCATTACATTTACTATGCATATTTACAACAATAATTTCTAATTTAGTTTGATATGTTTTAATGTTTATAATTTATGATATTTTACTCTATCAAATATCTTTTAACATTTCTTTATTTTAATTTAATTTTTTATTCATTTTTGAATTTTGTGATATTTTTATTATATAGTTATATTAATTATATTAGCACATAAAAGTATTATATGTTTAGATCTTATCATTTTAGTTTATTTTTTCTATTTATTATTATTAGTTTTTGTATATTATTTATCATAGTACTGAACTTACATTGAATATTTACTATTACACTAACTTTACATTAAAAATTTACATGTAAATTTAATTCTAAATAATTTATAATATAAATATAAGGACTACCAGTTATGCAGACAAAAGAATAGATCTCATACTGATAATTTGATTTCAATGAAACAAAGATAAAATGCAATGTACTTTTCAATGTAAAAATAGGGATTATCCAATACGCAACACTTTTTTCTCCTTAAAATCTAAAAATATTACATACATGATAAAATAAAATGCATTTGTGAAATGATCTTTACTAATATATATACCCTAATTTGTGGGTGAGTGAAAATGCAAGAGATTTTACACTACATAACTTAGCTAGAGATCAAACACAATTACATCAATAATATATCAATATTGGTGTACAATCACTTAATAATATGTTAGTATTAATGTACAACCAACAATATTTTATATCACAACTTAGCTAAAGCACACACACAATTAGTATTTGTGTATAATCATGTTGTAATATGTCAGTATTGATTTACTGTCAATAATCCTATTAAGAAACAAAGATAAAAATATTTACATTAAAACTAATTTGTTGTTTGACTGATTCACTAATAATGGACATAATCCCTTTGATAGTTTTTAATTAATATGTACCATGTAAATTTAAATAAGCCCCTCTAACCTAGATCTATATCAAAGCATGTTATAAAGACCAGTAAACAAAGGTTAAATTTAGAAATCCTTTACACATTTTAAATTATAAAATACAATGAAATAATATTAAAAACCAATTTAATAGATGGACAGAAAAATTTACAAACTATAACTATGACATTCAAATAAAAAAGCAACCCATTTAAATTTTTATAATATATTGCAACCTACCTAGTGCCTAGTTCATACTAGTGAATTGTGATATGATTTATGCCTAAGCCGCATGGCTTCATGTGGGCATAACTTAAAAGATAAGTTTCTTTATTTAAGAGCCATGTAAAAAATCCTCATCCTTTAGATTTCTTGTTTAATGTGCCAGATGATAAATGTGTTTCATATGAAGATCTTATAGAAGATCAAGAATAAGATCAAACCCCCTTCTTTTTCCTTAATTATGATAATGAAATAACTAATGATGAAAATGTAAGTATAAATGAACAAGGAAATTATCATGGAATTTTTTCATATGGTTATTGTTGTGACTTGAAATTTCACCCCTTGAGGAGATGACAAGCCTCTCCTCATTCAAGTAGCACAATGGAAACACCTCAGCACTGTGGGTGACCCAAATTTGAGGTGAGTCTCTATATTAGGGCTAGTTCCCTTGATGTACCACTTACACACACCACAAACACACTTTAATTTATG
This sequence comes from Torreya grandis, assembly GCA_037957365.1. Taxonomy (NCBI): domain Eukaryota; kingdom Viridiplantae; phylum Streptophyta; class Pinopsida; order Cupressales; family Taxaceae; genus Torreya; species Torreya grandis. The sequence continues at coordinate 554,943 of JARHVA010003175.1, forward strand.
AGGAAATAGGTTAAGATGTATAAACTAAACCTATCTAAGGAGGCGATGCACCAAAAATATGGTCTAATCACACCACTTGCATTGCACATGGAAAGAAAAGGAAAATTACACATACACTTCATCCATCAAACTAAAATCTCTTCCTCTACATCAATGTTTCAAGCATAGGTTCTTGGTGAGAGTATAAGTTAGGATGAATTAGATAATAGGTCTCCTAAAAAAACTAATGAATAATCTACTCACTATACCTACAATCTACATTAGACACTTCTTGCAGAGTTTCAAAAGAGAGCTTTCAAACTACACAAGGCATTAGGAAGGATAACATGTCAAGGTAAGAAAAATACACTTGTACAAGACCAAAAACCATAACATTAACTTCATGAACTCATGAATGAGGTAAAAACAACATTATTTATTATTTAAATTCAAAAATTGAGTAGGGATTTGCTATACTCAAGTGGAGAGATCCATACAACAGCTAAAAAGGCTAGTATATATAGAAATTATGAGAGAAGAGAGAGAAGGTGAAGTTAAAGAGTCACTAGGACACTTTTCATATAAGGATAATGAGTTAAAATAACATGGAATCAATAATGAGAAATTTCCTATAAGGAAAATAAGGAAAAATGTCTCTCAAACTCATCTAACTCCTCCATATGTTACATATATTTTCTTTTGCTTGCTTATGAAACTTCTCTCCTGATTTTCCTTCATTAGAATACCTCACCATTGAATAGGGTCAGGTATAATGATTGATATAATGGGTAGGGGTTACTAACAAGCCTTCACATGCATTGGAGTAGTCTCAAATCATTCATATTTTTTGGCCATGAGGAATCACTCCTAGTAGTTACAAATAACTTCCTCTCATGCACCTTTCACACTTGCCACACAAAATGCTTCCAATTATTTAATTAAATATATACACAATGAGGAATGAAACTTTTCAAGAGTGTCCACGTTATCAAGCTCATGTCCTTAAAAGGCTTCCTAATTAGAGTTCTCATCTTTTTCACTAAGTGTTCACTATCTACTCATTAGACTAGCTAAGATAAAGAAGATAAAAGACACATTTGGGAGCTTAGATACCTCAATATATAGACATGGGGACCTATAAAAAGTCCCATTATTTATCTTAAATGTTATTTCATCTTTTAAACCTATCCGTACCTACAAAACACACAAATATATAAAATAAATCCATGTTGTACACCATCTGTATAAGTGTAGTACAACTAAATTGCATGAGGAGGATATTTAATGATTTATATACATATTTAAGTTATTTTCATGGCCAAATTTAGTATTTTGGATGCCATACAAGTCTCATTTCCTCCATTAAATCTAAATTGGGGTTTTGTGAGGGTTTAGAGCCATTCTAGGTCTTAGCCTTTCTTCATAACAATTCCACATTGGAGTTCTATCAAAGTGCTACTAAGGGCTTCCTAGGGACCCTTTATAACATCCCCAAACACCTTATCTCTCCATTCAAAGTATCATGGAAGATACGAGCATTCCTCTTAGGTCTTTTCCATGCATTATATAGGGTCTAAGTGCCTTCAAGATAATAAATTGCCTCTTAATGAAAATTTATATGAAATAATGGATCATACACCTCTATACATGTCCCATACACATGTTTCAATAATATGGAATGTTCACTTAGGGATATAGTTGAAAATGACCCCTTGTTGGGTGTTATGTATCAAAATGGCTTACCTATAAACTTGCAAGCATAAAGTATCTATTTGGTTTCACCTTCCCCTTATAGGTTTACAATGATTTTATGGATGTATTACAACTTCAAAAACCTTCATAAAAGTTTCTCCAAGATTATAGTTCACCCTTTCATCACTTTCTCTTAAATCTACAGGGTTCATGGAAGGGGGAAGTGCCCTCTATTTGAGACAAAATAGAGAGAACTTACCTTATTTATATCTAAAAAATAATTATTTAAGGGGATTAATCAACTCACAAATATGTCTTGCACAAAGTTTTATCTCTTAGTTGCATGATTTGTCCCACAAAGTTTAATGTTTGGTTCCTTCACAACTATATTATGATTTTGTCTCCTTGGTCTCAAGATTTTAAGGTTTTTGATAATGTTTCCCTTCATGTCCCTATCTAGGTTGAACATTCTATTTTTCTAGTCCACCTTTGGGATTTTATCACCAAAAACCATTACTCTTATAGGATGAGTCATTATGATTGAACTAGATTAGAGGTTCTTCCCCTACCCAAATAAATGAGTAGACGTGGAGGTTGACCTCTCCAAAGAGCTGAAGGAGTTCATCAAATCTAGGTTGGTGAGACCCAATGGTCACAAAAGGTTGCTTATTTAAAACTTTCCAATAGTTTTTTTCTATTTTCATGCCTCAAACCACTACATCAAATATTGTTCTTGACTGAGTCATCATAAGCCTCCTCAGCTACCTCCTCAATCTAAGAACCCAAAACCAAAATACTAAGGTGATGGTTGGACCAAATTTTATCCCGAACAAGTATCAGGACATAAACCACAAAGCACATCTCAACTATAACCTCAAGAGGATTCTCCTCCAATTATCACACCCTCTTGTTGGACCTCCTTCTCACCCCCTTCCATCTTGGCTCTTCCCAACCCTCAGAGCATTTTACACCATCCCAAACTTTTAGGATTCCTTTAGAAAAGGTTCACTTGATAAATGGCTCATTCTCCTAGTAGTATTATAGCCCACCTCTATGGGACATTGAATATTCTTAGGAGTAACATGATGGTAAATTTCACTACATTACAGGTAGTAGAATTTCATGCATTTACTAGCATAATATATTTATACCATTTGTTAATTTTGAGGATGGGAAAAATGATCTTCAAATGGATGACTACTCCCTATGAATGTATTATCATGGAACGTAAGGGGTCCTGTAAATACTTTGTGTGATTTGCATGTAAATACATTGGGTCATTTTATGTTATATAAGATTGGCAACCTCTTCATGCATGGAAAAAAGATTAGAGGTGAAACTGTGATATGCATTTTAAAGCCTACTTTTCAGGTATTTTCTATCAAGTGATGAGTCCCTTCTCCCCAACTATCGATAATATCAATAAATGATGGGGCCCTCAATCCTCTCATAGGACTTGGCTTACTCATTTGGATTGTATGTGACACCTAGTGTTGGAGGCCATATTATATCATTTTCTCTATTGTTTAATTTACCAAAGACTCCCACTCAGTGAGAGGCTACTTCACCTATGCATTCCCCAACCCTTTTATTTGGCTTCCAAGAAACTTGAATTTTTCAAGCATTTATTCTAATTTTCCCTAAAGATCAATCTTATTAGAGTTGGATCCATTCTTTATTTTAACCCTTTTAGTCTGAGCCCTTTTTTTGGTGTTAGGATCTTTTTGGATATTATTCAAACTGGATAGCTTTTATTGATTTTCTATGGCATTTTTGTCAAGCTATCATCCTCTTTCACCTTTGGAAAGATAAAAATATTCTATTTTTAATCATGAGAAATGTGGTATTTCTTATTTGTTAATTAAAATGTTGATATTATTTGCTCAAATTACTTGAAGTTCCAAAATAAAGTGGATAATATGATGTTATATCTTCGCCACTTGTGGGACCTCCTCGACTACTGAGGGAGTCACCCATCTACTATGAGCAAAATTTTACCACATAGATTGTATCACATGACCCACCACCTCCTCGTAAGAGGCACCAAATTAGAATCCACTCCTACAATAGGGGCCACTTTTCACCTCACCCTCTTCCATGGGGTGGTTGGTGTGCTTTTAGGAAATTTTATGTTGATCCTACTCAATGATCTCTAATGAGTATTGTTTTTCCAGATCAATATGCATGATGACCTCCTAGATGGTTAGACTGCTCTAGAGATACCAAAAATGGAACTACCTTCTTGGTCAATGCTTCCTAAGGATGACCCTTTGCCTCTACCTTCTAAGGTGACAAAATGTACTTGATTATATTTCTAGTTATTTATATTTGTTCTTGTAATGTTCTATCTAACAGTTTGATAATGTTTTGAGCTAGTGTGTTTGTCCAACATGGAGTTTGGGCCATGATCTATTTGGCCACATTACTATGTAACATTTTGCATTATATTTTGATTTTTTTAAATAATATGAGGAATTCTAATAGTAAAATTAAATTAACCATGAATGAAAAAGTATAAATATTAAAAACTTTAAAATAATCAAAAATTAAAAATAAATTAATTGTATTTTCACCTATTATATTACTATATTATATAGTTCTAATTTGTTATATATGTTTAATATTTTAATATTATTTTATTATGAAGTTATATTCAGGGTTATAACAAACCAAGGATTACAACTAGGATGAAAAAAATTCAAAGTGACATGAGAAAAAGGTAGGAGAATGTCCAAAAGATTAAACTATAGCATACAAGGTTTAAAGAATGATATAATATAGTCTACCAAATTGCCTTGGAGCCCACATATCCATGGTGGAGTTTATAAATGACTATGCATGCTTATTTTTATTTATGGAATCAAATTTTTAATTTTAACACATTTATATAATGCTTATGTCATTATCCGTTCAGTTCATTTTCTATTTTCTATTTAATTTTTTTGGGTTCTCTTGATAAAAGCTTGTTATGTCAATTTTGATCAATAATTTATTTTACATAATGTTTAGAATTTGGAAATAACTCATGAATTTTTTATAACAAAAAATCCTCTACAATGGATTCTATTTAATAGGTTTTAATTTATAGGGAAATTATGTTCCCCAAATGAGAGATTCCTTGAAAACACAAGAGACATATTTGTAAACACAAAAATAAACACATTAACCTTATCCACTCAACCACTTGAAGTCAAGCTAAGAAAACTGAGAAGGAATGATATGCATATTGGGATATTGATCAAGTTGGTTGGGATGAATAGGCTTAATTGGTTGAGCTCATAGATCTAGATGACCTAGTTGGACTCATTGAGCTATTCATGATGTATTTTGGATAATGCATATTAATGGTTTATCCTATTTATACTGGTATAGCTGAAATACCATGAAATTTTTGTTAAGGAAAACAAATTATTGTGAAATGAGGGATATTGAAAACCCTAATTCTATGAGAACTAAGTAATGTAACTCTTGATCAATTTTGTTCTCTTAGAAAGGGTTGAAGTTGGACTAGATGACTCAATATTTGATAATCTTGATCAATATATTCTCATTCAGCATAGTAATCCACAAAAGGAGGCAAAGGGAGATTATGCTACACCCAAAGATGAAGTGTCAAGTCAAATGTGGAGGTTGGTTGCTAGGCAGACCAACAAGGAAATTTGTCTAGCTAGTTGTGCTTCTAATAGTCTTTTATCCTCATCTAAAGAATTTATCTAGATGATTATGAGGTTGGGAAGTGGCATGGAGGGAAATCATTCTAGTCATATCTCAATGTCAATATCACTCTATATGTTTTTTATTGGAATTGGATTAATAATTTGTGGAAATGATCTTAGCCTATGTGGATGTGCTTATGCTAAGAGCATCATCTAAGGGTGTGGGATCGTTTGGTTTGTTGTTTGTTATTTATTCTAAAATTTGTTTTTTGTTTTTTCAAGGTTTCATTTTCTACCTGAATGTTTTTCCCAATGGCTAATTGTTTACATTTTTATGTAGTTTTTTAACTAATTGTTCACACTTACCAATGATGAATTGACAGAGAATGCAAGTGTTGAAAATGAAGTTATTTTTTTGTAATATGAATCAAAATAAAAAACTAAATGCTCAATGGAAATTCACTTAAAACTAATCTCTTTTAATCAAAAAATGAATGTAAAATAGAAAATTACATGGTTGGAATGCCTTTTCTTTCTTTTAGATTTGTTAAGTGCATGTGAATGACCATAGTAATTAAATAATTGGAAATGAAAGTATGTGCAAGCTCATTTCTTTTATTTTTTATGTTTTCAAATGAAGAAGTTCAGAAATGGAAATTGAAGAAATTAATTGATCATTTTCTTTTCTATTTGAAATGATAGATGCAAAAAAAACAAAAGCAATCAATTAATTCTTCTCTTCTCTAGCTATTGATTTGTGAATGGAGAATGATGAAAGAACAACTATTTTTTTTAGAATGGGAAGAGAGAGAAAAAAAAATCAAAATAAAGAGGAACTAATAATTACATTAAAAAAGATCCAAATTACAAAAGGAAATTTATTTGACACCAAAAGTAATGAAATCTGCTTCTAAGAGGATTTTCACAAGTGAAAGAAGAAAAGGAAGAACAAACTAGTAGATTGTTTTTTACAAAGAGTAAAATTTAAATATTTGATAAAATATTAATCAATTTGAAGAAGATTTTAATGAATAAATGAAAAAAACATGTAAAGGAAGTAATGAAAGTTTTTGAATAAATGCAAGTAAAGAACAAAACACAAAAGCAATCAACACTTTGATAAATTCTAAAAAAAATGTTTTTTTATTATATATTTGCATGCTTTGAATCAAGAAATTTAATATAATCAAAACAAATCAACCTTGTCCAAAGAGGATAAAATTTTGGAGAACTTGATTATTGTAATTCTTCAATCCTCAAGTTTTATCTGTAATATAGTTGATCAATGTGATCTAGAGAGTGTGTATTAGGAAAAAGATGAAAAAGGAAAATGTGACATAAGTTTATGGTTGACTCTAACAAATATCAGAGTTATGGCTACCAATTCTTTATTTTTTTATCTCAATTTCATTGTTTATATGCACATTTGTTAAAAATGGTAGTAGATAGATAAATGAGGTGATTAAGAGTTAACTAGGATGATTGGGAGTGGATTTTAATGATGAGGAGTCAATTAGAGTAGTGATAATTTAATATGGGAGGTGAGATCAAAATTAGATCCACAAACATGCAAAAATTCATTAAAACATGCTTCTTTGGAGTGAAACAAGGCCATCACTAAACTATGGAAAAATGTCATGGTAGATAAGGAAACTATCACAATAGATTCAAAACCACTAGGGTGGATATGCGACTGTCATAATGGTTATATCATGCCATAAAAAGTTTAATGATTGAGAAGTGATAAGGCTGTGGATTATAAATTTGACACTTAGGGATGATTTCTAAAGTAGAAAATGAGGTAAATCAAATAGGGAATGATCTAAACATGTGAATTCTTACTCGGGTACTTTTTCATCATCATTGAATTGGAGAAATGTTACATTATGTAAATTTTAGGTGCTTACAATCTCAAACAGATGCTAGTAAACTTCATCAAAGTTTCTTGCTCCTTGGATACATTTACACATGTATTTATGGTACTTGAATTATAGAATCATCTTGAGGGTCAGAGACATGTCTCCCAGTTAATATGTAACAAGAATTAAATATTAAATATAAGCAATTATGTGAATAATGACACAAATACACACCATAAGAGATGTATGGTGGGCTAATGTGCCTTAGCATTCAATATACTTAAAAATAGAAATTTAAATACCCTATCAAAATATGATAGGGTTATACAATTAAAAATTATTAAAGGAAAGCACTGCCTGCACCCAAATTTTGTATAGTGCAACATTTCTAAGATATATGAAGATGATACAAGGACCTCCATAAATAATAATATGCTCAAAATTGTTTTCCCCCTTTTTTTGTTTTTCTAGACTTTTCCCCAAATGCCGAAATTATAGTTTTTGGATTTCAATCTTACAAAACTGATATTTTTGATGTGCATCGTAAAATGACCACCTACATATAGAAACGTTTTTTCCACTATTTTATGCCCTTTAATTTATATTCATAGATTACACAGTTTCACACTTTCTACATGTTCAACCCTTCATTTTTTCTTTCTATCCTTCGATAATTAGTTCAAAAATACTCCAATTCACTCATGTTCTTTCTCAAGCCAATTTTAGATAATTTAAAATAAACCATAATATACTCCCTAGTAACTCTTGTTAACTCCCACAAGCATCAACAATTTTTTATTACAATTACTTTCTTTACCATCAAAATTGGACCTAAAATTTCCATATAGAATTGAGTATTCAATAATTTGAGAGAGATTTAAACTTCCATACATAGTTTTCTGGAAGAATTAGCCCAAGCCTTGTTGCAACTTTCTAGTCACCATTACAAATTGGAGGAGGCTCACAAATTTGAAACACAATACTCAACAATTTGTGAGAAGTAACCATAGTTCAAATTTTCTTTTTCTTCACTTTGTTATTATAACTCCATTGCTTTCACATTCCTATTTTTGGAGGATTCCCTATGTCATTACTGAGAAAAAATCTAAGGAGATAATAGCTTTAGGATTTGTGTATTTCCAAATTTAACAAGTTATTCTTCCAATTTGCTTTTTGCTTTAGACAAGTTGGGGGGATTTATTTATTATTTCTTGTTTTTCTTTGTTTTTTTATCAAATTATATTCTAATTTTTTTAGTTTGCTTGCATATTAGAAAATAATACAAAATATAAAAAATAAATAATTTGTTACACTTTCATGCATTGCAAATCATTTATTTCTTTTAGAATATCACTTACATATAAAAATCCCAACAACATATAGCTTTGCATGTTATTTTTTATAATACAAAGACATAATTTATTTCATTTCCAGCAGTCTATATTATTTTTTTCATTCAACCTACATAACACACACATATACAAATCAGTTTGCACTTCATTTCTTTTCATAACAATTTAGAAAAACCAAAGGGAAAATATTGCATCAACAATACCATCTCTTAATTCTTGGATACATTAAAAATTTAAGGTATAAAATTACCTAGATCAATATTTTCATTTACATGTTAGATTAAATAAAAATAAATCATTTAAAAACATAAAGCTTTCATTCAAATATAATTTCTAGTATTCAGACATATTTAGTTGCATACATATTATTTGAAAAGCATATATTAATTATTTAATTTAGCATTTTGAAATTTATAAAATTTCTTCATCAATTGTTGTATTCATTCCAAAAGAGAAATCAAGGGTGAATTTTAGACCATACAAGTAAATTTCAACTCATTCATAAAATTAGAAAATCAATGTTCAAATAGTTAGTTTCAGTTTTTAATTTGTTTACATAATAATTTAGAGAGGACAAAAATAAATTTAGTTTCATCATTTTCAGCATATTTTTAGTTTTTAAAATTTCTTGAAAAATAGTAGTTCAAAAAATCAAAAAAAATACCTATTCACCTAGAGAAACATTAGTCATCAAAATATATTAGCAAACAAAATCAGCAAACACTACATTTCTGAAACAAAATAAAACTAGCCACAACTTTCAAAAAATAAAAAACAAGTGGATCAAACATAAAATATCAAATAAATGTTTCATTTCCCTTGGAAAATTCTATGTGAACAAGTGCATTTACACATAGCATGAACATTTTGATGATTAATTTCCTTTGTCCCAAGACAAAACATTTTAAATGATATAAACTATGTGCTCTGACTACAAGTCACACACTTGAGTTCGTTTCCCAACTTAATCATTAGCCTAGTAAATGTCTTAGGAAAACAATGAGGCTATTTATAGCTCAAATAGATGGATTAATTAATTTAATAATTTGACAAACTTAAAACTTGTACATTTGATTTAATTAATCATCCTTAGGTCTAGCTTCATCCAATTTTATTCACTTTGCAAATGACATTTTTCAGGCAAGCCCATCCTCATAGAATTGATCAAATACCATGAGTGGTTTAGCTCAGTTTCAATTGATTAAAGGAAAGAAAAAAATACTAAGATTTGTGTTATTTGGTTCTTTTAGAATCATGCTACTATATATATTTTGTTTGTCCTTATCTTATTACATTAAATAAGCAACCTTGAACAACACCCTAAATAAAATTTATAATAGATATATTATATTTATTTTATGAAAAAAATGAAACAATTAATATAAAAAACATGATTTATACTACACATGGGTAGACTCAATTATATCTCCTAATTTGTCTTATTCTGGATAAAATAAGCTAATAACATATAGTAAATCTGTAGCACTCTAAAATTCTTCATTCATGCAAACTAGTAGATAATCCTATAAACCATTGCATTAAATGCACATCATTTAAATTGATTTATTTAAGAATACAATTAATGAATTATTTATTATATTAAGTAAAATGGGATTCTCAGATAATATGTAAGAATTAAAAACAATTAGGTGGCATCACCTGAGTTCTTTTATTGATCTGTTGGAAATCAAAAACCTTCCTCCATAACCACTCCTGAATTCGTACCAATTCACTTCCCTATAATATTTTTTTATTTATTTAATACAAGATATCTTCAACATACTAAATTTTTATTACAGAGCAATCTTCCACTATTTATTTATTTTCTACAGGCTATTGCCTGAAGAAAGACATTGGAGTTTTTCTATAAAACCTTGACTCACTAAATTTTCTTGTTTACCCCTTTTTAACCATATAATGATTATCCATTTAAAACAAATTTATATTTAACTACTATTTAATAACTTTTTAACTTTATCTTTTGCCTTATTCATTTTGGATACTGATTCATATGTCCCCTGATATGTCAAAGAACCCTCTGTGCAATATCTGGAAATATTAAAATTTAATTTAATTTAAGTTGAGGATTGACACTAAGTCTATAAATTTCATCTTCATTAGGTATATGGGTATCATCAAAGGATATAAGTTGGGGGATCTTGAGATGAATACAGAGGTATATATAAGGAATGTGTCTTCAGGGAGGTGCACAAGTTTCCTATGTATGAGGAACAAAATAAGTAGCCAAAAGAGAGACATAAAAGATGTATTTTAATGTAGAATCTGAAGAGCCAGTTTCTGAGTATGTTGTGACAGATGATGAGTTACAAGATTCATATCAAGAGGAGCCAAATACTTCTATAATGAGGAGATCGTAATGGGTGCACAAAATTATTGAAACATATAGCCCACCATACTTTCATTTTGCATAATATTATTATTGGTGGCTAATATAAATGAACCCAAGACTATGAACGAAGCTTTAGGTTGTGCAAAGAACATGTTTTGGAAGAAGTCTATGAAAGAGGAAATGGAGTCTTTGAATAAAAATGATACTTAGAATCTATTTAAAACACCTCTTGGATGAAAACCTTTAGGTTACATTTGGGTTTTCAAAAGGAAGCAAAATGCATAAGAAATATGGAGAGGTACAAGGCTCGCTTTGTGGCAAAAATATTCTCTTAGATTGAGGGAATTGAATTTGGTGAGAGATTTTCCCCAATTGAAAAATTAACTTCACTAAGTTTTCTTTGAGATTTTTCTATTATGTTTTATCTACAAATAGAGAAAATAGATGTGAATATAGTTTTCTTACATGGGGAGCTTGAAGAATAAATCTACATTCTACATATTTATGGCTTGAAGGTGAAGGGGAGAGAGGACTTGGTCTATAGATTGAATAAGTCCTTAGATGGATTGAATCAAGCACCTAGAATATGGAATAATAAGTTCAATAGTTATGTGGTTATATTTGGGCATGTGTGCAATAATGTTGATCCTTTTGTTTATTACAAGGAAAAGGTTGATCACTTTGTCATTATAGTCCTCTATGTGGATGACATGTTATTAGTAGAAAATGATACAAGCATGATCAAATAGGTGAAGTCTCAATTGTATATGTATTTTGACTTGAAATATATTAATTCTATAAGGTTCATCTTAGGCATGGAAATAAAATGAGATCCTATAAATATGAAACTCTCATTGAACTAGATAAAGTACATTGAGACAATTTTGGAAAGGTTCAAGATGTAAGATGGAAAGTTATTGAACATTGATTTCCCAATTGGTTAGAAGATATCAAATTTGTAGTGTCAAGGGACTTAGAAGGAGTGAGAGGATATGACTCAGGTTTCATATGTTAGTGTGGTGGGAAGCCTGATGTATGTAATGGTGTGCACCAGACTTGATATTACACAAGCAGTGGTAGTAGTTAGAAGACTCATGTCCAATCCAAGCAAGGAGCAGTGAAGAGGATATTAAAATATCTATGAGGAATATTTTATTAGGATATATGCTATTAAGGTACATCTAATGGAAGTAATAATTTTATTCTATATGTATTTTTTGATTCTAATTGGGCTGGTGATCCTAGTTGAAATAGGACTACTAGTGCTTATGTCTTCAACTTGTTTGGTGGTGTTCAAGGTTGGATGATATAATAATAAGTTAGTGTGGTTATTTCTACTACCAAAGCTGATTATGCTACAACTAATCATGTAACAAAGGAATTGGTGTGGCTTAAAAGGTTGTGATCTACAATTGGATTCAAGTAGGAAGGGGTAAAGATAAGCTGCAATAGTCAAAGTGCAATTTTTTTGGCAAAGAAATTTGAGTATCATTCTCAAAAGAAGCACATTGATGTGAAATATCATTTTTTGGGGGAAATGGTGGAAAAAATTAAGATATATTTAGATAATTTGACAAATGAAAACATTGTGTATTCATTAACCAAAGTAGTGAGTATTGAGAAGTTCTTATGGGGTAGGAAAGAGATGAGCATGTTAGTGAAAAGCTGTTGAAGGATGTCTACATTATACATTATGAAAAGTTTTTTAAAAGTGGTAAATTATTGAAAAATGTATCAGATTTTCATGATTCTTCACAATAGTATTTGTGTGTAAATTTGATGTTACGCAAGGTGTTTTGAAAAAATACTTGGTTATAAACGATGTTGCCTAGGTTGATTGCATAAGATGGGAAAATTTCATAATCTTGTGTGGTGATTGTATTTAGTGATTTTAAAAGGTTAAAAACATGCAAGGATGATATAATAACTATGTAAGACACTTTATGTAGTTTTACTTACTCTAGAAGATTGTGAAGTGGTGATTTGTGGTTGAGTTGCAATAAGGTGATATGCAACAGGTAGAGCAATGAAAGGTTATTTGAAGGTGTTCTAAATTTTTTTATAAATACATTTGTTAGACTGAAGAGGTGTTAGAAATGTCTAGGTGGTGCTTTGACATGCATTTTTTATGGATCATTGCATGACATTCACTTGGCACAATAGTTGGTACATGTAGATTCCTCTAAATTACAAATGTAACAACTGAAGTATCTACTATAAGATGAAATTATTGTTAAGAAGTTTTGATTATGTAGAACATATGATTACATGGGATATGTGTAATAGAGGTTTTTAAATGTTGAATACACCTGGTCAATTGTGTTTCTTTAAATATACAATAAATTACTATATATATATATATATATATATATATATATATATATATATATATATATATATATATATATATATATATATATATATATCTGTGTGTGTGTGTGTGTGTGTGTGTGTGTGTGTGTGTTAGAGAACATTGTGATTTGATCATAGCATTGTAAAACATCTAGTGTACATTATAATTCAACTTGGTTGTTGTGCCCATTTTTTTTACTAAAAAGGGTTTTCTCAAGTGAAACTCTTTCTTGTGCTCTTGTGCTTGTGTGCTTATCATTTTCTCTACCTATTTTGATTCACATTAGTAAAACTATCCTTTGTGTTTATCATGTCATAAATGTATTCCTAAAAAACATAAGTCAATGATGACTTCCTTTTGGTCTTGCTTCCCTTCTCTATTTATATGTTAGAATGTATTCAATATTATATCAACTCAATATATATGTGTATATAGGTATATTTGGAGATGTATTTAACTGAATTCCTACATTATTAAAGGAACATAATAAAATGGACATATTTCTCAAGATAATGGGATTCCATGGATTTAAGAGACGTAAACATATATATGGTGTCTATATGAATCAAATTGTAGTAAGATAAGGTAAATTTCAATTAAACATGTATTTCTAAGATTCATATTCAGAGTTTTGGTACTATCAACTTTTCAAAAAAAATTAGAACTTATTCCATTGTAGATTTGAACTTCTTATTATATTTTTGATATAGGTAAAAGCATTGGAAGAAAGCATAGAGGCATTGGGGGAGCATTTTCAATTATTTTCTAATGGATGTCAAAAATATACGTGTGTTTCTTAGTTCTTTTTGAATTTTCCTTTTTGTTAGTTCTCTTGGATGGTTGTTCTTGGTAACATTTGGAAGGTTATATTAGTGGTCTAAAATGTTATATTTTTCATAACCAAAGGATCTTGTAATTGATATTCTGTTTGTCTATTCAGAATCATTAGTTCTCATCTTGACAAAACTTTCATAGCTTTAGATAATATTTTATTCAAGCTTACTCCAAAATTATTGTAAGATAAAAAATTAAAAACAATTAACAAATTATGTTTATGCCTTAATAAAAAGAACCTACTTAATGTTTGCTATATAGAATCATCATTACTATAATCAAACTTATTAAAATCCATGGAAATGAAAAACATTATACAATTGATTTCAGTAGGTGACACTTTGAATATGATATCTTCAAACATCTAACAAGAAATACAATATCATGATAAATAATGAGAGGGGTTGGTCCATTTTATAATATTTCATGAGGCCAAACAAATTTATGTAATGTGTGTAATCTGAATTTTAAACTACAAGAGAAATAATTTATATATTTCTACTATGTTGTTAGATGAAACATGAGATTCTTTTATTGAAATAAGGAAAGAAAGAAAAATGAATATATATTAATGTACTAAAATATGAGTGGGGGTTAGATCAAAGTATTAACTATTAATAAATTCCTCAAGTAGGTTAATCAAAATAGAAAGTACAACCAACACTTATAGTGAAAGACTCAAGTCTTATGGTATCATCTATAATAGGAAAAATGTAACTAAACAAAATGTAAAAATAAAATGGTTTTACCAATATAAACTCAACAATGCAATGAAATTAAAAAAAGACATAGCAATAGATGTGTTAGTAATAATATCATCATTTAAAGGTCAAACAAAATTCTTATTTTCATTAGTAGCTAAAAAGGGATATATTGAGTCATTGGCTAGTATACATTTTATAATTAAAAAATTGATAATGTTATCAATAGAGCAATAAAGAAAGAAATAAATTATAATAATGTTCAAGAATGACCAAAGGTAGGTCATTGGGATGAGTTGATAGGGTCTATTAGAGTTATCCTTGGAGGTAATAGAATACTTTGCATTTTAACATAGAGGTTGATTTTCTAGAATAATCAAAGAACTGGGAAAATGAGATTGTCGACATTTGGATTAAGTGTGAAGATGATCGTTTAACACTTTGACATGAAAATGGGATATAAAAAGATTGATAGGTCTTGGAATACTGTATGAGGTAGGATTCTTGATTGATCTTTTGCTATCTATTGGTTTTTGCAAGAGTTGTAGGATGCTCAAGGATTATTGATTGGTCTTTTGCTATTTTCTAGTTTTGGTAGAAGCTATAGGATGCTTGAGTCATGAGCTGGATAAGATTGGGTAAATAAGATATGAAAATGATCTAATAATCCTAAAATATCTTGCAATACTAGACACCTAATGGCTAAAGGTCACAACCTATCAAATAAATAGAGCCAAGCATATCTAGTTGGAATATTAGAAGAAAACATATAGTTTACCTCTCCAAATCCTAGGGAATTTAATGGGTAATTTTTTACTTCTTATTATTTTTTAACTTTGTGAAAAGTACCATTGGGGTCAATAAATTATGTCTTCTCTCACTGACCCTATTCATCACCTACATTAATGAGTTAAATGAGTTTCTCTGGAATCATACCTATGTGGATGATGGTTGTAGTTTGTATGAGGTGCTCATAACTAACCTTCTTTTTGCTAACAATGTTTTTTGCATATCACACTCTGTTGAGGGCCTCTAGTGGCAACTTGATTCTCTTGTTTATTTCTATGAAATCATATATCTTGTGGTCAGCCTTAGTAAAATTAAGGTCATGCTCTTTAATAAATCCAAGTGCTCTCTCTCCAAAATCTATTTTTTCAAAAAAGGGGAAAATCTAGAGGTCACAATGGCCAACACTCGTTTAGGGGTCCAATATTTTGGTCCATACCTTAGAATGAAGACTGCCTCCCATCCACACCCTTGAAATGGGTATGCCTCTTTTTTATCTTAGAACATTAATGTTTCTAGATACACATCCGAGGCATTTATTACTAGTTACACATTTTTGATGAAATTATCGAACCTATAGTTTTATGTGGTTCAAAGGTGTGGGGACCTAGTTTTGGGGCCATTGATTGGGCTCATATCGAGAGGGTCTAGCTATCACATTATAGTGCATGATTTATTATAACTATAAATTTACTTAGCACATCATCGAAAATGAATCTTCCCATAGCCATTATGCCTTGAGACTATATTTAGTCTTACTTTACATATCCACATACTTAGGTTTTTATGGGACTTGACTTTAGATCATGAGAGATATCCATACTTAGAAATTTATCTTCGAAGAGGATCATTTCATTATTACCCACTAGATGTTAACACTATTGGTACTTTTAGAATAGATTGTTCTTTCTTTTTATTAGCATCTCTATTGATAAGATGATCCCTTTCATGTATTCCTTGGATGCCCCCTGGATTTCTTCACGCAATGTATTTCATAACTAGAGATACAAGAGATTAAATCTACATATAGTATATCCAAGCCACTTGGATCTCCAATATTAAGTCACTTTTACCCAAGCTTGATTTTTATGCTGAGCATTTCATACAAGTAGTGCATGGTATTATTTATCATCTTCTCTATCTCCAATTATAATGGTCCCATGGCTTTAGGTTTCCCCTTGGCCAAATGAGAGTATATCTCATCAATTATAGGTTGAAATAGTTCACCACATTCTCCATCAGGACTCGATATACCATATTTTCTCCCTTGAGGAGGTGGAGACTGAAGAAAACTTCATTTTTAGATGCCCATTTACTATGAGTTACAAATAAGATATTGTTTCCTTTATAGGGACTTAGTCAACACTCTATCTACTTTTTATAGATATCTATACCAATGGTGCATGGTTCTAAATATTTAGAAGGCCATCACCCTCTAGTTCAAATCCATATAGGAGGATCCTAAAGGCTCTATATCTTCCATGTTTATCACCTCTTTCTTCCAGCCTACCTAGATGACTCACAATACTAAGCACCCTTTGGATATTAGTGCATCACATATCATAGCTAATAGATTAGTTCAGCAATACTTATCTTAGTGTATCTATACTACTTAGATCGTCTAGCCTATTCTCTCTTAGCATCATGGCTTTGCTTCATCCCACTGGTCTATTTTACCCCCTTTTTGATGACATGGATCTACTACTTACTGACCACCCCTCATACCATGGGGCCAAGCTAACATTATCAATTTAGTTATTATTATGGGAAGTACATTGGCCTAGGATGATAGGGGAGATTGTAGAAGAATTTTTTTTCTTCCCCCTAGGGTCTCCCAATGTGACTGCTCAAATATTGGATATTCCATAATGAACACTTAGATCTTCACATAGTGATTGATAATGGTTGAAACAACTTTTCAATCTAGGTATATATGAATATTTTTGATGGGGTTTTCTAGACATCATTGACACATGATTTATAGGCTCTTTTTTATCCTCCATTTCAATTTTTATTGGTTCCATTAACATCTTTGTTAGTGACACACTACTCTATTTTACCTTACATGTTTTCTTTTTTTGACATCTTGGATTTTCTTGTCCATGAACTTTCTATTATTAATTGTTGTATCATTGAGTCTCATTGACATACTTTTAGTAATTTTTAGACATTAATATAATTTATTTCTTTATTTTAATAGGCATTATCTCCTCCCTTGGATCCCATAATAACGCAAACACTTGAATATTAATTATGTCTTATTCCTCACTCCTAAGGAGTGCAAAGCTTACGAATGTTATCCTCCTAACTATTATGGTGGTCAATCTCACTATAAAGCTAGTACTGGAATACTTTCATATGTTGAATAAAAAATATAGGTCAATGGGAAAAGTGCTTTTATAAGTAGTTTGTTTGAACACAAGGTGATTGGAAATTTATAAGACATGTATATATTAAAGGTTGATTTAGGCTAAGAGGCTGATGAAGATAGAGCTAGGTTATTTGGATGAATATTATTTAAATGTCTTCCTAGTGAGTTTGATTAATATCCCATTTGCATCTAACAGTATTGTTATATTGAATCCTTTCAACTTTTTCTCTCTAATATCCAAGCTATGAGAAGACTACTATTTTGAAAATAATATAAAGTTACCCAAAATCTGTCCAAGATGGTTATATGAAGGTATAAAATTTTCATTTTCAAGGGTGACATTTGAAGGCATGGGTCTCTATTATTCCCAATAATTTCCCATTTCTATCTCATGGTAATGTTGCAGAGGTTATATAAATTTGTTAGGTATCTCTCCTATAATTTTAGGTCAATCCTTGTATCATAGGAGTGAAGAAATTTATGTTGAGCAATCTATTGGGTAGATGAAATCTTGTAGCTCTCATTTTTTAAGAACTATTACTGGTAGAGTTTGGTCTCTCATTTTTATAATTCAGATATTAAAATGTAAGAACCCATATACATTTAGGGTGGCATGATGGATAGACTTATTTTTTCCTAGTTAGGAGTACAAGGAGATGATGCTAAGGATTGATGTTGTGGAGACCATATATCCTTGGACTATATTATCACAAGAAGGAGTGTCTATCAATTAAATTATCTATATCTAATAGAGCTATGAAACTTGGCCCTTAATCTAAATAAGGTTGTTTTGATATTTAAAAAGACATTGATAATTAATTATCTAACACTCTTTATCTTGAAAATGAGGATCATAAACTTGCAACATGCATTTAGCCATGTAATGTAGGTTGTTGCTTGATTTTTAGACTAGATAAAAATATTTCATAGTTAATGGGGAACCCTAAAGCAACACAAGATGTAGTTACCCTTTCAAGTCATAGCTATAGACCTGATTCCAGAATTCCTTGAGGGTAAGAAACAATATGGACTTTAATTGTTTTATTTATAAACTGAAATGAAGAATGTCAAGAGGAGTGTGAGGGATATTTTACCAAATGGGAGTTTTATATATAAATTTCTTATATTAAATCACAAATATATGCTTAAATTGAATTATAATTAATCCCTTACATTGGCTAGTTTTTCCTATATCTAAAGGAACATAGTAGAAACATATCTTCAACTAGAAAGCTACATTTCATTACTCAAAATTCAAATGACATAATTCTCTAGTAATTCTTTCTTTCCGTCTATTTACAAACTAGCATGTACATATGAATCAAGATTATCATTCTTAAAATTATTTGAGTTAGAAATAAAATTTTTACTATGTTAGCTGATTTTACATGATTATTCTTTGGCCAAAATTGAAAAGGAAGAAGGTTTGGAATATTCACTTCAAGAGGTGTAGAGGATAGAACCAAACTGGTCTTGTTAAAATAAAGAGACCAAGGATTGATGGTCATTTCATTAATTCCCTAGAAGTGGGGAACATCTATTAGCCTTTTGCTCCTATTACAAATAGTACCAAATTCTATAATGAAGTATCCCTATGATAAATATGCAACTAGGATTGGTTTTCCAAATTTCAAGATCATGCTCATAGGATCTAATCCATTATAACATGTTGGTTGGTCCATAGTCCATTAAATGTTGAAAATCTAAGAATTTTGGCAAAACTTGTGTAGTCCCAAGCCAAGCCAGGGCCCATAAGTTGTGTGGCCTCATCTCAAATGACTCCTAGTTAAAATCCTATTATTAGGTACTATATAATAACTAATAATAGAAATTTAATTACACTTTGAATATAATTTCATTATCATTTATGTATTTTAAAATCTTCTTTATACTATGATTATTGATGGTAACTAATGCCATGGATGACCTCTTACTTAGAATTTTCCCTAAAGATATCATGAGACAACTAAATTGTTTTTATTGAAAATAATTCAAAATACAATTTAACCTAGTTATGAAAGTAAAATAAATAATATTTGTATAGAAATACATCATGCACATAATGTACTAGGGTTTTTCTAATCTCATAGATATAAAGTTGTTTACAAAATTACTTCCCCAAATCATATAATTTAAATATAACATAAAAATCATTTTGCATCACTTTTCACACTTGAGATAAAATTTACATTCAACTAATATCTATGAACATAGGAATTTGACTCAAGAGAGGATGGTTAGTTTAGTGTTAGTTCTAAAAATGAAACAAAAATTGAAGCAAACACACTAGAATAACATCTCTAGGCCTAGTTACTAGTAGGAGATTAGTTAAAAAAAAATTAATGGAAAACATAACTAAAATGTAAAATAAACCTTTTTTTAACTTTCTTTGATGCTTCAAAGTGCTTATTGTAGTGGTTTGCTCAATTTGTGCTCATGAATTTTGCATCAATGGAAGCTTGGATACCTCTATCTCTCCTTGGCACCTTGTGGATTTATCTTGGCTTGGCTCAATATTTAGGAATAATAACACTAATTTACATGAGGTTTTTGAACTATTTTTGCATTATAGCTTTGCATTATCCAAGCTTAGAATTATGGCTTTGAGGCTTCGTATTTACAAAATTTTAGAATGGTTTGAGGATCAACCATGACCATCCATCTCAATATTAAGATGTGTGTCCATGGATAAATACATATACTAAATTCATTATACAAATATCCCCATTAATATTTGGGATAGAGGGGAACTGAATAGGCATGGGAGGCATGAATCTTGATATTCATGGCAGTTATGGCCTAGGTATGTCTTCCCAAGAAATGAGGTCACATAATGATGTAGATATTCAATATTCATTTCCAAAAATAATTTATTCAACAAGTTCCATATAATTATTAATTACTATCTAATTTGGTTTAATTAGCTCTTAAGAATGATTAAGCACTTTGTGCACAAATTGATCAGAATGCCTTATTATTGGCACAAAATTTGATTGGATTGGAATTAGGATGTGATTTTAGATGCATTGAAATTATTATCAAATCTATAATATTTTCAACATAAAATAACAAATGTGTGTGTCTTGTATATGATATTTGATATAAAAGAGCAATCCAAAGCACCCAGGTGCAAAATTGGCATTTTGACGAAAAATGATTTGATCAAAGTTATTTAGCCCATAAATTACATTAACCTATTTAATAATACTCTAGCCAAAATCAGCACTTGAATATATCAATATCAACTCATTTAATGGTTTTAGTGTTTCTAGGCCAAATTGTACATTTTGGTGGAAATTGGTCAATAGCTTGGTTGGAAGTTATCGGTGGCCAATTTTAGGTGTCTACAATATCCTTTATGAAAAATACTAACTTTAATGGGGGGAGTAATAATTTTACAAACTATGAGCCATGGTGGGAACCTCCCAAAGATTTGAAATGTCTAAATATAGCACTCATCTTGTGTTAAGGGTAAGCATTGAAGATATATACCTTGTTCATAATAAATATTGATGTGAAATATAAAAGAGACAAAAGATCCATAATGTCTTATATTGGTTTATAATCTTCACTAACTCCACAATATCTATTAAAATATTTCAATAATTTTTATCCTAGAATCATCTTAAGCACATTAAATCACACAATCACTTAGAGCATACCATAGTAATTTTTTAAAACATTAATAAATGTTTAAAAACCAATCAATTATTAAAAAATATTATATATATTAAATAATAAAATAATAAAAGGGTGGTATGTGACAATGAGCTACACAAAGAGATATTAAATTGTGATTGGTTGAGATAGATGTTTCTCAAAGGGTTCATCATCTCTGAATTTGAATAAAAAATAATCATGACTCTAAAGTATATTTATAAGGATTTCATGGAGATAACTCACACATATAATGAAATATTAAAGGCCTTATTGTCTAAACCCTCTTATTATATCCATCCATTGCAACATGCTCAACAATTCATGGGTGGCCTATTAGTACCTTTTTGGTACACACTTTATATAAAAACCTTTATAAAGCCAAAATAAGATTTATAATCTACATTGAGTGATGATACTTTGGTAATGTATATAGTATAATCATTTTATTCATGAGTCATAAATCACAATTATTGTTAATAAATTATAAAATTAACCACAAATAAATGAATATGAGATTAAAAGTTAGTTATGATGCACCAACTATGAATTTGAAGGCCATAACAAAAAATAATAATTAAATAAAGCATTAGTTAAATCTTAATGTTATGTGAAGTTTTGCATTATATCAATGATATAAGGAGTTTACATTTATTTTATAGGGTCAAACAATTTAATGTAAATATGAACTAAAAAGTTTGTAACATAAGCACTCATGAAATTGAGAAGTGTAGGGTCATATGTGAGGTGCAAGAAGTACACAAAGTTTGAACACACCAATCCATAAATAGACATTTATCGCAAGGTGGTAATTATGATAGAGAAAATTCATATAAAGGATATTTTAGTGGATAATGTGGAGGTACATTACCTATAAATACATGCCTCAAGTATGGTTCACTAGAGTATTATTATAAGGATTTCCCAAAGTTTCCAACTTGTTAAGTACTATAAAGAGGTGTTTAAAA